>BLKR01002990.1:0-166663 GCA_011170035.1 Teleogryllus occipitalis | reverse complement strand
AGAGCAAAATACACTTATAAAAGTGGCATAGGTTCTATTTTCACGGTTAACAGGATTTTCAAAAATTGCAAAAGTTTGAATTTTTCTAGCGTCTTCTCACAACTGAAAAAATTGCAAATTTTTTGCGAAAATTGACCAATTGAATAACAAAAAATTAAACTAATGTTAAAACGATAATAATATAGAAGATGTAGCATTACAATAAATACTATGAAAATCGAAAACAGTACACTGATTTTTGGAAGGTTTAGATACCTGTAAATGCCTTTTATCCAAAACCACAAATTTTTGGAATTGATCACTTTTATCAATAATCCTGCGATATTTAAGAAGCTATTTAAACAGTAAAAATGATAAAAATTTATGGGCTCCTTTACATATTTATGGGCTTTAAGAGTGAAATACAAATTTATTGGGGATCCTATTGTATTTTATTTCAATTATCTATGTCCCCGTCTGAAGTTGGGACTCATGGCAGTTGCTTATGCCAAAGGACGGCCTTGCGAACAACTAGAAAACTCTAGCAGAAACTTCTGCGAATCTAATACGAACGATATGTTAGAAAGAATAAAGATATCAAGTTTAGAAATTAAGAATACTCTTCTTATTCCCTTATATTACAAAAGTTCAAAATGTTACCAACTCTCTGGTATTTGAAAACAAAATAAAATGGGTCGTTTTTGTAAGCTTAAAAAGTCTTCGTACACACCTGTCGAACAAAACATGTTACGTTATTTAATACTGGGTATGAATTCCATTTGCTTTGATTATTGTCTCTAGTCTTTGCAACATAGATTTCAGCAACGTTGCCGTAGTCGCAGGGTCAATTAAACTTCGGTCTCTCAGACATGCATGTTAAATATTTTTTTTATTAGACAAACTGTATTTTCTATTTTCAATCCCATAACTGACCACATATGACCTGCAGGGTCATATGTGATCAGTGAATGTTAGGGAATTTAAGAAGTGAATGGATTTGCTTTCTTAGTGTTTTAAGGTAGCTATGATCCAGTGGTGCCTCTAGGGTGACCAGATTAGTAACCGGGGAGCGCACCAAATATAAGAATATTTACCGCTTAAATGTCCGACCTATTTTCATTACTGGACATTTCATTGATGCACAAGTCTGGTCTAAGGGATCCCAATTCTTTTGTTGATATTCTGTCTTCATAATTCACGTTTCTGTTGGGTAAATATATTACTTTATTCATGTTAAAACTGGATGACGATATTCATATTGTTTTGTAAAATTTTTAATTTAAAACACGTTTACGAATTCTCGTACAGATGAAAATACAACCAATTTCGCACAGAAGCATTGAGGAACAGATTTTTTAAACACCGTGCTAACATACGTTCCTAACGTGTTTGCAAATGTCACAATTCAGGCAGACACATGGCGCGGTCGCACATGATTTGTGACCGACGAGTGCAATAAGCTCACATAATTCCCTCTCACTTTCTTCCCTACAATGAAGAAACCATCCTCGTGTTAAAGGGCCAAGCGGCGGCCACAGGCCTCCTGTGTCCAATGCCCTGTTGCCAAATCTTGAGCTATTGCCACTTGCTCGGTTATCGCTTCCTAGCTAGGATAACAAAAATTACACTGCTGGCTTGAATAGCCGTTACAGCTTTCTTTCGGAAAATAAGGGTTTCAGTGCAGCTGGTAATTAGTCGATTCTCAAAAATATTTAATTGAAAAAAGCACCTACCATTGACGCAGTTATTCGCTTTCTATTCATCTGACTACCAATACAAACAATAAAAAACCGGTCTTATTTTCTTGTTTTATTGGTAACGGTTACGTAATATATTACAACTTTTACACTACTAACACTTCATTCTTCTAATAAACCTTAAGGAAACGACAGAGACACGGCTAAGAGACAAAAAAAAAATATAATTATTGAAAAGCAAAACGATATAGAAAATTCCACGTCTACAACTGATTTCAAAGTCATTTGTCAGATACATACTCTAATGTACAGAATAAAAAATGAGTAGTGCAGGCTAGGATTTGAACGCGAGGTCTTCAGCACAAGAAGAAGCCACCCAACCTAATACGCTACGATATTGTCCTTGGGCAGGTCACTTATGTAGTGTATGTAGTGTTTTGAATATTACAATGTTCTTGATGCCAGAAAAATCTTTCGAAAAATCGCAAAAGCTACTGTTTATTTCAGACAGAATTCTAAATAAAACGTATTTTAAAATTTAGTATTTAAAACGATTGCACTTGGAAATAAATCTCCAGCATGTGTATTGGTGGTGTTCGAAAACATATATATATTGTCACTATATAACTCAAACTTTTGCGAAAAACACTCATATTTTAAGAAACGTGCACATGAGATGATTTGAAAGAGTAATAATGAAGAGCAGATTACATTAAGAAAGAGATATGTATAATTATCTTTCGTCTAACGCAGTGTATTCTTCAGACAACGTTCACAGAAGTAACGAATAGTACACAGAAAACTGCCAGAATAGGAAGCATTCGTTTCGGTACATTTTTCAGTTTTAGAGGAATATCATTGTCACACAATAGATCTTCATTGTATTAATTGTAATAATTAATTAATGGTATTGTAATAATTTTTTCAATTATACAATTTGTCCGATTTGTTACACACGATTCAAGCAGAAAGCTTTAAGTTAAATTTACTATGCGCACGAATAATATGAAACAATTGAATATTTGTTATATTGAAAAATTAAAACTTTGTATGGAAAAAGACTTACAATGTTTTTAAGTACACGTTGCAAAGTGTGCGATAGCTCAGTGGCATCGTTACAGTTTTCCCTGTAACGTTACTGACCGCGAGGCCCTAGAGTTAGAGTTCCGACGTTGGCGGATGTTCGTCTGTGGTTACATATATTGGTCGAAAAACTTTGGAGCCGTTTTGAAGAAAAGTTTCAAAATGCTCCCCAGGGGCTTCAACTAAATTACCCCAAAATTTAAAGAATTATTTTCAAAATCGCAGGGCCTCGATTCGGGCCAGATCGTTAATGGAAAATTAGTTTTGACAAAAATTCTACGAATAGTTTACACACCAGTGTTCACAGAGAAACAGAGAGACAGACAGGCCAGCGAACACATGGGACGGAGAGACGGACGTTTTGATATAATAACAACACTCTTGGTAACTTAAGACCCCAAAACGTGTAATTCCATTAAATTCTCGACATCGATTTACTTACATA
The DNA here is from genome assembly GCA_011170035.1 of Teleogryllus occipitalis. Classification (NCBI taxonomy): domain Eukaryota; kingdom Metazoa; phylum Arthropoda; class Insecta; order Orthoptera; family Gryllidae; genus Teleogryllus; species Teleogryllus occipitalis. Next base: position 163,459 of record BLKR01002990.1, on the reverse strand, counting down.
CCTCTCTAAATATTACTTTTTTTACTCCGAATGTTTACGTGAAAGTAAAAATAAATATATAAATAAATACACTTTCACACACCACAGAGTAGGTTACACGCAAGAAAGAATAATTACAGAGCCCGAATTCCTGCCCGTCAGAATGCAGTTATAATGTTATTACATAAACAGGGGGTCCCACCAACTATGGACTACCCCCACAACTTCTAAACGGTTTAGGATATCGAAACGAAGTGTTTGCTGAATAATGCGGAATCATGGAGCAAGTAACGAGCCGTAGAGAAATTATCTATAATATTTTTAATTTTCGAGAAATTTAATCATCTTTGATTTTTTAAATGGAACTATATATTTTTATCACCAGCAATGGATAGACCATGAAAAGAGGATTAAAATGATGTATCATTTGCTTATATTTTGATATTAACTTGAGTATAAAATTAGGCTTTCTGACATGTGATTTTGAATTAAACGGGTAATCGTGTAGCAGATCCTGCAACTCTCGCTTTTGGCGAAGGTGACCATCACGATGTCTAGACTGTTGCGTCTTGACTGAGAGGGGTGGCAGTGGGGGATAAGAGGCATAACTACAGTAATTCTTAGTGATGGCACAGACATCACACTAAGAAATACCAATGTTGACAATAAGATTGGGAGACATTTTCCATTTATTTATTTGGATTTAACTTGCCTTCTACTAAAATTTCAAAACATTGATCGTTCCAAACAACGATATAAAAAGTTGGTAGCGTAAAGATGATGTTAATAATAATAAATATCATTTTCAAACTGAACAAGAAGCCAACCACCGTCTCTTCGTTGGTGCTATTTAAACATTTGAATTAAATGTAAATATTGGTGGTTTACTCCGACTTACTACCTGGGAACCACAATCCATTAGACACAGGGCGGATCCAGCTGATCATTTTTTTGTGAGAGGGAGGTATCATAGATTTTTGTTAAGTAATAAAGATATATTTTATACTGTATATTATTTTTTAAGTGAATTATGTCATGCACCCACTCTGACGTCAACTACGGAAAGCACCACGGAAGAATCCAAGGGAAACCTTCCATCAGACACCGCCGCTCCTACAACCAGCCGCTGTTATCTGTTTACAAAATAATCGCATATGTAGAAACCTTCCATAAAATTACTAATGTGTTGTTGTGATCTCCCATTTCTTTCCATCGAAGGAACCTTCCGGATGTACAATGTAAACACGTCAAGTGTAATCACATACCGAAGGAACCTTCCAGATGTATGATGAAAACATATTTTGAAATGTAAACCACTATCTCCAAATTGTCCTATATAAACGCAAGCCTCAGAGGAGAGGCCAGCGCATAAGCTCACTACAGTTCATTCTGTTAACATCTTTCGGCCATACCTGGCCTGTACAGAGTTTAGGTCTAAATTAAAGACGTTATACTTCTCTGTGAGTTTTATTGATCAACAGTCATCATTCCTGTGGTATTGAACCTGAGGAAGCTAAGTTGCAGAAATCAACATTCGCAACATTTAGCCAATTTAACTGGGGGCTCGTCCGGCATAGGCATTGCGTCCTTCTTCATTGCTGCAGAGGACTTCACCAGCCAATCAACTGCAAGTAAGAGCTTCTTCAACATTAAGAGGTCTTCAAGACTGCTGTTGGTTGCACCCCGCTGCCTATCCACTTTAGAAGAACTGATTGATCAAGAAAACATCGAGGAGACAAGTCACCGCTGCTGCAAGATGCTGTTTTTCATCATACTGATCTGCATCCTTTCGGAACTGTGAGTGAACTTTATTATAACGCCAAAGTAAATCATCATTCAGCTATAGTAGTGAAACAACTATTTTTGGCTACTTTGTGTTTTACTAAGGAACTAGGCTCTGTGAAGTACAGAAACTAAATGCAATAGTTAAACTAAACTACTTTCATAATCTGTAACTTCAAAAGTTGTTAACCAAATTTAGATATACTGATTCATTTCGAAAATTAATTTCTTTCAAAATTCTTTAGACTAATTTTAAGAAAAACTATATCTAACTTATCATAATGGCACAAGGTTTTGAACCTCTATCAAAATGGGAAATGGCTCACATTGATTTATTACCAGTTTTTGATGGAAAATCAAATAGTAATTTAGATTACTTCCTGGTTCAATGTGAAACCTTTTTACGCAATTTTCAAAGGGCTCCGGAAACCCCTCACGCGGAATTAACAAACACTTTCTTATTCAATGTTGTAAAATCTAAACTTAAAGGCGAAGCACAGTCAATTTTAGATATTGAAACAAACTCTAGTTTTGAAATATTAAAAGAAAAATTAATCAGGAAATTTGGTGATGCTCGTGATGAACATATTCTCTTCAGAGAAATTTCAAACTGCTGCCAGAATCATAAAGAAAATTATTCCGAATACCATGATAGACTAAATCAATTACTAATAAAATACAAATGTACTTTAAAATTAAATCATGCTTCCCCAATCTTAGAAATGAAACTACAAGAAGCTGATTCTAAAGCCTTAAGTACTTTCCGCGCTGGAATCTTAAATCCTTATCGCGAATATTTGCGGTATGCCCAACTCAGTGATTTGTCACAGGCACTTCGCGCCTGTCGTAATTACGACAACGAGCGTGCATATGAAAGTTATATGGACGGCCTGCGTAATACTCAGAAGTCAAATAGTTCAATTCCTCATCAATCAATCAGAACTAATCAACCACCTACATTCAATTTTAGAAACAGTTTTCCTACACCTTTTATAAATTCACCTCCAAACATAAATCGTTTCCAACCAACCCAACATCAACCGGAACAAAACAGAGTTCCACGCTCACAACAACCACAATTACAAAATTATACTCCTCCAAACTCACACCGGTCACCTCTTTCTAGACCTCAATTCAGACCAGCAGGTACAATAAGACCATATCCGCATCCCTTCCAACTTCAAAGATTGCATACTCCGCCAAACGGAAACTTAAGAAACAACCCCACTCCAATGTCAGGTGTATCAACCATCCGACATGGTGTAAACATGCATAATGAAGATGATAACCAATTTCCCTATGCATATTATGATGATCATTTCTATTACGAAACCCCGCAAGAAAATGATTACTATATGTACTCAGACGAAATTAATGACATTCCAGAAAAAGAATATTTTGAAAGTACTCAAAACAATGAGGATTTTCGCGAGGACACATCATCAACGTCGAAGACTTAAACAATATTTATAATGCTCCTCAATTACCATTCATAACACTTTACGGCCTCAAAATTCTAATAGACTCCGGATCTTGCAACTCAATAATTAACCCAGACCCCGCCTACACTATGTTTGCTGATTTTATATATAAAGAAACATTCTGCATTCAATCTGTACATGCCGAAACAATAGGATGTGACAACATAAGATATCCCATATTTGAAGAACACGGTCTCGACATGCCCATAAACTTCAGGGTCATGCAATGGCATAAATATTTTGACGCGCTTATAGGTTCAGCAGATTTTGCAAAACTAAGAGCAAAAATTGACTATGATAAAAACACTGTCACTTTAGGAAATAAAGAAATCCCCTTTCACTTCTATTCAGGAAACAGACAAATTAATCACAGAAAAGAGGAAATTCCAAACTTTATCCAAATTCCGGTTAATGTAAAAGAAGGAGATATTTATGTTCCTTCATTCTGTCATGACAATCATCTCTTTCCTGATACAATAATAACTGCCGAAAATTACAATATTAATTATCCAATAAATTCACAAATATCATTGAATTTTGAACAACCAATTTATGTAGAACCAATTGAAAACGTTCAAGTAGAAACCATAGAAATCAATTCCATCTCAGACCACGACATCCGAGAATTTCTCCGAACGCAGCACATGAACGAACTAGAAGAAAAAGCAATTTACAAATTATGTTCAGAATTTTCAGACGTTTTCTACTATCCAGGGTGCGATTTGTCCTTCACAAACACAGTTAAACATTACATAAGAACCACTGATGAAAATCCGGTATATAAAAAGAATTTTCGATATCCTCCGCATCTCAAAGAAATTATAGACAAAGAAATTCAAAAATTATTAGACCAAGATATTATTATGCCCAGTCAATCACCCTATTGCAGCCCGGCATGGGTAGTCCCAAAAAAGATGGACGCCTCTGGCACAAAAAAATGGAGGTTAGTAATAGACTTTAGAGATCTTAATAAGAAAACTATTGAAGATAAATATCCGCTACCCCGAATTGAAGAAATATTAGATAACCTAGGGAAAAGTCAGTATTTTAGCACACTAGATTTGGCTCAAGGGTTTCATCAAATTGAGATGGACCCACGATCAATTGAAAAAACAGCATTTACGGTAGATAACCGCCACATGATGTTCAAAAGAATGCCATTCGGTCTCATTAATGCTCCAGCAACTTTTCAACGAGTAATGGATAACGTTTTAAGACCGTTCCTATACAAATTCTGTTTCGTATATATGGATGACATAATTATATTTTCCAAATCATTAGAAGAACATATACATCATTTGACATTAATATTGAAAAAATTAAGAGAAGTAAATTTGAAAGTACAATTAGATAAAACTGAATTTCTTCATAAAGAAGTAGCTTTTCTTGGTCACGTAATTACTCAAGAAGGAATAAAACCAAATCCAGACAAAGTACAAACACTTAAAGAGTATCCAATTCCTAAAAATCAAAAAGAAATTAAACAATTCCTAGGATTGGCAGGATTTTATCGTAAATTCATAAAAGATTTCTCCAAAATTAGTTTTCCCCTTTCTAGATGTTTAAAGAAAAATGCTAAAATTGACACCAGCAATAGTGCGTACAGAGACGCTTTTGAACAATTAAAAGTATTACTTGCTAATGCGCCAGTACTTGCGTACCCTGATTTCAACCAAACATTTGTTTTAACCACTGATTGCTCAAACGTAGCGTTAGGGTCCGTGTTATCACAAAAAGGACACCCCATTGCCTACCATTCGAGAACCCTAAATCCAGCAGAACGTAATTATTCAACAATTGAAAAGGAATTATTATCAATTGTTGATAGTTGCAAAAAATTCAGACCGTACCTTTGGGGACGACGCTTCATTATCGAAAGTGATCACAGACCACTACAATGGCTCTTTGGACTAAAAGATCCCTCATCGCGATTATATAGATGGAAAGTAAAGCTAGAAGAATTTAATTTTGAAATAAAATATGTAGCTGGCAAAACCAATCACGTAGCTGACGCGCTATCTCGTATTGAAATAAACGAACATACAGAGGATAAAGAATCTATTATTGTTAATAGTCCCGATGAAAATTACCAAAAAGACGTTGACAATGAAACCATTCATTCTAACAAAGAAGACCCCATATTTGTCCTTAGAATGTCAGAAAGAGCTTTAAACCAGAACAAAAATCAAATATTTGTCACTTTTGGAAAAACTCCAGGACATTCGGTCCATAATATATTCAAAAAGCAAAAAATCATAAAACTTAGAGTCACGGAAAACAACCTTTTACAAGACTTACAGTTACTTCTTCCGCAAATTATAAATCCCTCTGAAAAGTATGCCGTGTACTTTAACGATCTGACTATTGAAATTCCATTCATAAAAACATGTCAGAAACTTTTCACGTCAGAATTAGTCATGTTACGAACCACCAAAATTCTCGAAAATATAGAAGACAAAGATACACAACGACAACTGATAGCACAATATCATAGTACCAACCATAACGGCATTATAGAAACCACAGAACATCTCAAAAAGAAATACTACTGGCCAAATCTCCAAACACAAGTCAGTGAATACATAAACAACTGTGAATTATGCCAGAGAAATAAATATGAACGCCACCCTAACAAAGTACCTAACGAAGGACCAATCACATCCCAAACACCTTTTTCAGTAATCCACATTGACACATTTCATTTTGAGGGAGAACGGATCCTAACAATTTTAGATGTCTTCTCAAAATATGGCCAAGCATACATTCTAAAAGATGGCACAGGATATTCGGCATTATGGAAATTAAAACAATATTTCTCTCATCATGGATACCCATCTCAAATAACCCACGATCAAGGAACTGAATTTCAAAATAAGCTAATTGAAGATTTTTGCAAATCTTATAACATCATATATCACGCTACAACACCCCTAAATTCTTCCTCTAATTCTCCGGTAGAGCGATTTAATTCTACTTTATTAGAAAAATTACGTATCCTCAGAAACAAGGATAAAAGCAGTCCATTACAACACCTTATAATTGATGCAATCACCTTCTATAATTCCTCAATCCATTCCACTACAAAGAGAACACCTTTTTCGATTACCATAGGAAATCATTACAATAGTCTAGAGCACCTATTCAAACCAACCTCCAATATAGAGGAATACCTTTTCAACAAAGAAACTGAAATTCAAAATTTAGCTTCTCAAAATCCACCGAAAAGAGATACCTCTTTTTCTCATAAATATCAACTGAATGACATAGTCTACATTGTAGACCCCTTAACGCGAAATAAGAAGTCAAAAAACTTATACCGCGAAGGTAAAATTGTCAAAATCGAAGAAAACAGAATACATTGTAAAATGAAAAATGGAAAAATTCATGTCAGGAATTTTCGCCACGTCAAACCTAAACGATCTTTTGTTTCAGACCCACCAACGGAAGTGAAGGATTAGGATTCAAACCCATTGAAACTCGAGGTTTCTACGCAGATCCTCTTGGCCCAGCAGTCATTGTGAATAGTTACCATAAGTTCATGTTTCATTTCGACATTACTAATCTAGAAAACTCTTATAATTTAATTGAAAATACTACTAATACTTTAATACGCCATAGTAATAACTCCTTCCCCTTTTTATTTTACGAACTATCAAAATTATTAGAAAATACTAAAGAAGACCTTTCAAAATTGTTACCTTCAAAACAAAGAAACAAAAGAGGTCTCATTAACGGACTCGGAAGTATAATCAAATTCATTACTGGTAATTTAGATCAGAGTGACTATGATAAATTAGAAGAACAAATAAAATCATTACAAACAGATCATAGTACTGAAATACAACACATAAACAAATTAGTTTCCTTCAGTAATTCTATTGCCCAAAAATTTTACAACGAAATGAATCATGTAAATACAAATTTGGAAATAATTCAAAAATTGTTACAAAAACAAGAATTTCAATTAAGCATCTTAGAACAACACCAATATATTGTAATGTGTTTGAAAAGACTATCAAAAATTGTACAAACCCTAGAAAATACTATAAGTTTATCCTTTAATGATATAACTAATGTACAAATGTTCTCACAGAGAGACATCTCGAATATTATAAACCACCTTCGTATTGTATATCCAACAAAAAGTATCATTCACACCGATCCTTATTATATGTACGAAAACTTAAAATTTACCAAAACACAAGTTATTATGTTAAATAAAGGCTTAGTAATCATTTTATCTGTGCCAACTACTGATGGAAGTAATTATCAACTATATTCAATAACTCCAGTACCTACTATTAATAATACTATATTAATACCATCAGAAAATTACTATTTACAAGGCCCGAATCCGAAATGGTCAACCAAAACTTGTATAAAAGGAACAGTAACCTATGTATGCCTTTATTACAACATAAGAATTACCTCTTGTAATCTCACAAAAACCGTGTATTGTGATTATGCCAAATTAACAAATAATGTTAAATTATTTCAACTGGTTAATAATAACAATATTCTATTCTTTTCTCAGGACAAAGAGATTGTATTACAAACATGTACAAACAGTCAAAACTCTATACAAATCAAAGGTCCACATTTATTGTATAGTAAACTTAACTGTCCAATATCTTCAATGGAAATCACACTAGAACCAAAACCAACAAAATATATTAAAAACTTTTCCCTTCCGTATATCTACAATGCACCAGTTATAAAGAAACAGATACAATTCCAATATTCCCATCTTGATGTAAATAAATTAAAATTGGACCTAATACCTATTATACCTACTCAGAATATATGGAAACAAAATAATGTATTTAATATCCTACCATTTATAATTATTTTATGCCTTTTGTGTTACATATTTAGAAAAAACATATGTAAACTTGTACAAAACCTCTTGTTCTGTAACAAAAGAAGATCGGTTATTAAGGATAATAACCATCATCCAGGGGTGGAGGAATTATGTCATGCACCCACTCTGACGTCAACTACGGAAAGCACCACGGAAGAATCCAAGGGAAACCTTCCATCAGACACCGCCGCTCCTACAACCAGCCGCTGTTATCTGTTTACAAAATAATCGCATATGTAGAAACCTTCCATAAAATTACTAATGTGTTGTTGTGATCTCCCATTTCTTTCCATCGAAGGAACCTTCCGGATATACAATGTAAACACGTCAAGTGTAATCACATACCGAAGGAACCTTCCAGATGTATGATGAAAACATATTTTGAAATGTAAACCACTATCTCCAAATTGTCCTATATAAACGCAAGCCTCAGAGGAGAGGCTAGCGCATAAGCTCACTAAAGTTCATTCTGTTAACATCTTTCGGCCATACCTGGCCTGTACAGAGTTTAGGTCTAAATTAAAGACGTTATACTTCTCTGTGAGTTTTATTGATCAACAGTCATCATTCCTGTGGTATTGAACCTGAGGAAGCTAAGTTGCAGAAATCAACATTCGCAACATTAGCCAATTTAACTCACGTCTTTCTACTCCTTACTCTGCGAATTCGTAACTATCTGATCATTCTTCCCGCTAATTTAATTTGTTTCCGTATATGCGATGTTCAACTGTTAAACTTCCAGCGCTTTTTGCGACGTTTGGAGGAAGTATTTTCATCACGATTACGTACAGACCAGAAATGACCGTGTAAAACGCTGGAATCACGTTCATCCAGTGTCGGTACGCATAGAACAGAACGTCCTTTTTCCATCCAGTTTCTGTACAGAAAAATGATGAAAAAATGACAGTGTAAAACAGGCTTTAAATAGCCTCTTTCATTGCATGTGTAGCTTGTTAATTTTTAACATTAGTGCTAAAAGTGAGATGAAGTTTAAGGGTTGTAATAAATTTGTGAATGCAACAAAGAAAATAAAGTACTTTCGTCTGACCGCATCAACTCCTACCAATCTTAGTGTATCATTAAGTGACTTGTTTAATTCAATTAAAATTAAATGAATGTCTGAAAGGCTGTCTAAAAATTGTGTATGGCACAGATGGTAAAAGTTATTTTATTTTGCTCTTAGAATTGCGTCACTCAGCCTATTGGCCTCTCGTTGCAACCTTTCCTGCTCGCAAAATAAAAGTTCACTTTTACCCCTCATATCATAAGTATTATTACCCTAAGTGCCATAAATCATGGGTAGCTCCGCATTACAAATCTGAAAAGAAAATCTTTTCAGAACTACGTTCCTAACAACAGTAACGTAATTGCTTCACAATATGCAGATATTTAGTCAAAAGTTCTGTTATTATTTTCCATCGTACCAACAAAATACAATATGTCATGGTATAAACACGAGTGTATATGATCTTGTTGGATTTTCTATTTGTCATTTAAAAATACATATTTTATTTTAAAAAAGATTACTAAATGTTGTGCAAAGAATTATCCCATGCTGATTTCTATAGGTTTCAGTGCTGAGAAGAATTTCGTGTAATATATTGACAATCCAGAATATTTTCTTTTGTTTCCCCTGTTATCTATATCATTGATTAAAATGTTGTCCCGAAGATTCCTGATATCTCATCGTATTTATCTGTACTGTTATATTAGTTCCCTGGATTTCATTTTCTACTGATCTTCAGCGGTTATTATAGAAGGGATAGCATATAAAGAATTATTGAACCATATGTGTGCCAGAAAACAAGATAATTGACGCTGAATAAATGCAAATAACACATGTTATTACCATATGTTGTTAATGTGATAACGTTTAATTTGGGTATTCGGTGTGGCAGCTATATTCTGTTAAAGATACGAATTCTTGCAAATTCCGTCAGCCTTCATACTGCTCGTTGTGTATATTTCGCGAATGTTTACTCCCGCCTGAGATATGGCATAATATTCTGGGGAAATACATCTTATAGCTCCCAGACTTTTAGATTACAAAAACGAATTGTACGAATAATAACCAAATCCTACCCACGTGATTCATGTAAGCCTCTCTTCATTAATCCAGGAATTTTATCATTACCTTGTCTGTTGATTTACGAATCAGTGGTTTTTGTCAAAAATGACTTGCTTAAGGGCGGGAATATATTTTCAGAAAATGCTGATGTCTATTACTATAACACTCGACGTAGAAATCATATTCAGCAGGTGACAGTATCAACAGCTCAATACAAAAAATTCACATACAATACATGTACATTATTTTACAACACTTTGCTAGATGACATTAAACGATTAAATTCGATAGAAAAGTTTAAATCCCTAGTGAAATCGTTTCTGCTGCATAACTGTTTGTATACAATTAGAGACTATAGTAAGCATCACAAGGAAAGTAACATTAATTTTAAAAATGATACATAATGCATTATTTACCATTTGTACTGTATAAATGTGTATAAATAACCTGTAACAACTATTGTACTACAGCCTCCGGGTCAATGACCCCCATCTCGATCAGTTTTTTTGTCCAGTTTCCCTGATCCATTGAGCAAATATTGAGATGGCCCCTTGTTTTACTTCTGGACATAAATGTAACTTCATTTTCTGTCTTCACGTCTTCTAGAATTCAGTGGGAAATACAATTATTCAAATTAATGTTTCCATCTTGTCGCGGCAGGAAGTATTATTCCGAAGGACAACATGGATAAGCGCCAAAATTTATTGCTTAGTTATCCTTGAAAATAGATTTTATTACATGGGAGTTTTTTTTAATTTAAATAGTATATGACGTAGTGTAGGGATCACAGAATTTTGAAAATGTGCACACAATTCACTTTTCCCCATAGCACGTCATACGCAGTTTGAGCTGTTTTTTAACGAAAAATTAAAAAAAATTAAAAAATACTCTGAGCGTATTTTCCTAGTATGTCATAAATCGAACAGAATATTTTGTTACTTTGATCTTTCGTGTTTGCAGTAGTATTTAATCAGAAGAATAATTGAATTATTATACTTTCACGTTTATTGTATTTCTTTCGTAACTTTCAGTTAATAGAGGTTTGACACCTCTTCATTTGAAGTTTGTGAAGAAAGTTCTTGATTTCTTTCCCAGAAAACCCACTCTTTCAAAATACTTGATTGTTTTTTTTTCACATTTTATGGGGAATTAAATTGATAATTTCGTCGTATATTTCTAAATATTAAGTTTTTCCAAAACGACTGAATTTCTTTTAATGCAAATAGTGTTTGCAACATTCTGTAAAAACAAACAATGTACGCATTGACAAAGTAAATAAATGAGATTAATCAAATAAAAATAGTTGCACGTAGGATGGACTACACTCTCGGAAACATTTTATACTCATTGCTTACTGATAGATTATTGGGATTAGCTGAAGTTTGCATTCTTCATACCTTGGGACACTCAACACACACGATTGAAATATCATAGAAAGTTCCAACTAGTGCACATGGTGTGCAGCAGAGAGAAGCTGTCACTGAAGGTTAAACAATAATGACCCTTAATATGACTGCTGATGAAAAACATCTTCCTAAGAAACTGTTCGTTGCAAGAAACAAACAAGTTGTGCGTTAAGAATGTCACATCACGGAAGAAAATTTATGTACAGAACATACTATAGCAGACATACCAAAGTACTTTCGTCATTTTCTATGCAAAGAAGTGTTATTACAAAGAGAAACAATAAAATGCCAAACAAAGTTTTGGCTCTTTTTCCACATATATAGAACCAACATCGATGGATTTGTAGTATCGGGAAATTAATTTCAATTAACAATCCGTGATAAAACCGAGACCCAACAATTTGAGGAAGTTCTGAACAGCCTGTTGCACCTCTTCGTTGCTTCCGAAGTGGCGTCCAGATGAACGTGATTTCAACGCAAGAAAAACGTGTAAGTCTGTAGAGACAAGATTGACAGACACTCTACAGGTCGGTTGTTCCATTCTGTCCCATCGCAGACGACTTATATATACTGCACTAACCCTTACACGGTAAAATGTTGCATTGTCCTCACAAAAGCCTGGATCTCTTCCGTCGAGTGTCGGACATTAAGTTTACTTAGTGTACGGCAATAACGTATTGCATTGATGGTCCCTACAATGAGGGAATCAAACACGCTAAGATTCTTCAAATTGTTTCCTGACGGTTGAGTCACAGTATACGTATTTATACAGTAGTGCAAGCACGTTTTTTGGCTAGTTAGGGATGCACTCGCATACATTTAGCGACTATGGTGAAGATCAAGTAAAACTGCGGATAGCTGCTACTGAAGTATACGGAATTGTTTGTGAAATAGCGTTTATTAATAGCTGGTTAAAAACTTAAAAGATAATTCGTATTGTTTCTTGATCTCGTGATTTTATATTTCTAGGATTTCAAGGGCAAGTCATTAAACAACACGTAAAACTACATCAAATTAACGTTTTAACCTTACATTTGACATATATCGGAACATATTTAATACACACCAACTGAATTTTTACATTTTTCCAATTAACACGTTAATAACAATGCGCATGTTCAAAAGAGTGCACTGTTCTGCAATTAAAATGCAGTAATAACGAAGGAAAGAACCCTAAATTATGTTGTTTTTTACTCGTCCAATAAACCTAGAAAGGAGAGACGGAGATTTGTTATTACCTCATAACAGAAACGTTATTACCTCCCAGATATTCTTATTTACTTCTTAGATTTCTTACACTTCTAGATATTTTCATAAACAGTATACAAATACGTGTTCTTCCTGATTCCACTATTCAGTTTCAATGAATAACGTTAATTATATTTAAATAATTTCTTTTCTGAAAAGTTGTTCAAAACGTCTTCTTCACAAGTTGTTTTAGTTATATGCATAAGGAAATTTAAACATATACAGTATATAAAAAATTACATGTTGGTTAGAGTACCAGAACGATGTTGTATTTTAATACTCTCTGGTATTATACTGAAACTCTGGTAAAGAGGCGTAGTATTCCTTGATCACCTGGCGGATCGCTCGATTCACTGATCAACACGTCATCGTAGGGCATTTAACACGGAGCTGCACAAATGTATAAATACGCATACTGTGCTTGAGTTGGCATGCATCCATGACATTATAGTGGATTTAGTCTCGGGAGAAAGCGGTACACACATGTCTCTTCGGATGTGGTGATTGTGAAAAGAATGCCATTACCTGGTTACTCAGAGACGTTGGTGGCTGGTAGTTGGTGTGGTACGTTGGTGGCTGTAGTTATTGTTAGCGTATTTGGCAGTATTCTAATCACATATTTTTTATATAAATTTGTTTGTGTCGCATCAATATCTATAGTTATTAGCGACTGCACTTAAATCATTACATAACATTTTCGTTGGTTATAAAACAGTGCTTAAACAAAATTGAAAAGAAAAGTTATACATAATAGGACATAAACATACGAGTACATTGTCAAATACAAAATTGCAATTGTATAGTTTTTAAATATAGGAAGCGGAGGTAATGGGAGTCAGCGGTAAATTATCGATAAATATTGTAAACAAACCATATTGAAAGGTAGAAACACATGCTTCCACCTACCATTAGTTATGATAACTATAGCCAGTTGATCGCCGCAGCCAAAGAGAGCTTACATTGAGATTATCACGTTCGTACCAGGAAAGTGAGTGGTTGATGTTAGAAAGTGCTCTCAGAAAATATGGTCTTACGTGAAGTCAGAGATTTCTGGAAGAATTTAAATGTGTTGGAAAGGAAGTACTTTAGCAAATTATTTGATACCTGTCCTGTCCTATGGCTCGACCGCCCGCTACGGGCCTTGGTCGACCAACACTGACCCAGCCTCTCGGCCATGATATAAGGGGTTCGTGTGGTTAGCACAAAGACATTCCTTCACCGTACAATCTCGTCTTCATAACCCTAGGGTAGGCTTTCTCATCGTCTCACAGCAGTAGATACTGGGACATTTGTAAGGAAAGCGCACAGTTATTTTGGACCAGCGGGGAATCGAACCCCGGGTTGCGCAGTGGAAAGCGAGGAAAAACTCACTACACTTACGGGACGAATGACCATAGTAGTTGACGCGCTCAGAATCACTAACAATCAATCAATCAGCTTGGGTGGCGTGTCTTTCAATTGGTCTTGATGTCATAAGTAACACTTTGATTTTTGCACAAGACTTTTCAAAAATGTAAATTAATTGCGCAGTTCTAAATTTAAAAAATTTAAATTATTCGCGCAGTTCAAGAATGTTATAAAACAACAGCGAAATTTCCATTACTTAACCGCATCGTTCTATGAACATTTATGTACATCTTTTGTATATTATTGACATCAACCCCAAACAGAGAAAAGGACATGGTTGAAGTTTGTTAACAAAGGCGATGGCCGAGATTCATAACCAAGTTGTTATTTGTGATATTTGCCGTGTGTCGTTCAATACTTTTCGTTATGTCACCTTCATACAAGAAAAAGGGCATAAAAATAAGAAATTGATTTTCTTTGAAATTGTGAACTGATACATTATCTTCAGCAATTTCGATTTTTTTAGTGGATGGCAGACTGATAAATTCCTTAACGGTGACAGCCTTTAAGAGTGAAGTTTCGTTCCCCTCTTTGTTATATACGTCGATATAACAATACAGAGTTGCACAAATAACCACATACTCCGTGTATATGCCGTCTCACAATCTGTTGCGACGCACGCTGAGGTTCGCCCACTGTGAGTGAGGTCCGACCCCGCAGCGCTGCCCCGCGGCGGTCGATAGCAGCTCGTGCGCCTGCCCGGCCGGCTGCCGGTGGCGCTGCGGCGTCGCTATCACTCACTGAGTCATGGACGTTATCTCGATGCCCCCGCCCGCTGCCCGCTGCTCGCGCCCGCACGGCAGCCTAGGTCGCGGAGCTGCACAGTGGGGCAGATAGAAAGAAACGCGGAAGTACTGATTCAATGGCTTTCTCTGAAATGTGTATGATTGTTCGTGGCAATAATAATTTTCCTCATTAAATTAAGGATAATAGTAGTTTGTGTAATTAGTTTATAATGTTAAGCTTTATTACACGAGTTCATGTTTTGAAAACAAGTGACGTTAGGAGCCGGAATTTGTATGAATCCAATAAAGCAACATTATAAACGAGTTGCATACGCTATTTCTTTGTATAACATCATACATGTTTAATGGAATTATACTTAATTTTGAGAAACAACATTCTTGTGACGTCTCGGGTATTTGACATCTGTGCGAGAAAACTCTGGTCGGCTGCTCCGTTCACCACTACCTCCCCACGATTCTCCCGCTGCGATTGGCTGACTGTGTGATGACGCAATCATTCGTGCCGTAAAATCTAATATGTCATCATTTGTGCCATCAAATACCCTTTAATGAACGATTTCTTGCAACCGAAAAGGTCGTTTATAAAGCTGGTACACAAAATATATTTTTCGTACTTCACATTTATTAAGTGTTGTCACAGAATCTTTCTTGACCTAAATGATAGTTCCATTTCAATGTTAATCTCATGTTTAAAAAACTATTTGAATATGCCTTCATGCGTGTTCTCTTCGTGAAAACTTTGGCGTTATCTTACAGCAGGTCTTCCCAGCATCTTGTTTTATTACAAGATCATGAAGAGAGCAGTTGCGCGTAGGGAATAACATGATGAAAATTGAACTAATTGAACTATGGCTTTGCCATAGCTGAAACGCTGAAAATATTTTAACGCAAACTGGCAGAAAATTATTGTAATACAATAGCACTTACCTATATAAAATGTTCCTCCTATTATACTACGATTCTTCCATAGCTGCCTGTGACAGTTCATCAAGTGTTACGGTGCCATCCCATCGGGACCTTACATGTCACTATGGTGGCGTTCCACTTTCCGATTGGATGACACCGTAACAGCTGATTTACGTCACAGGCAGCTTTGAATAAATCCAAGTATAGCGTGCGATTTATTGTGGAGTCCGCCGTGGACGACCCCCCCCCCCTAGATGTTCTCCGTTCACCGGTATGGCTTTGGTAAGTGACTGTTAGTAGAAAAAAAGACTAAGCAAGTGAGTAGAGCCCCTCATGACAGAGTCCACCAATAATATTAACACATTTTTTATATTCAGAAATGTTCAAAATATTATTTATTTTGTAAGTTGGAAAAGTTATAATTTATTTTTATATTAAATTTCAATTCATATGTACTACTATATTTCAGTATAATTAGGGTGACGCACAGTTTGTGGTCGGTTGGAAGTATTGTCCCTTGAGGTATTAAGACTGTAACTGATGTTATCGGTTCGGTTGTAATGATGTGATGATAAGAACCGCACTCGGTAGCCTAGCGTAAGGAAGGGCGGCGACTTACGATATTTATGCCCTCTCCTATCCTGAGCCATAAGTTCACAGTGGTGGAATGACTCTTGCCTTCCATTGGGTGTGTGATGGTGGGAGTGATCTTGGGGAGTGAATAATGATGATGGATGAACTTTCAGGGGTGGTACGTGATGGTGTGAGCCAAACCAACCACGACTTAATAATGTTGTAAAAATATCGTGTCTACGCATGACTGGAACCCACTAGCAGCATTCGACTCTAATTGGCTCCTCTTGCTTCCAGTTATTGAAGCATTGCTCTGAGCCCCCACGTCACCCAGGCAAACACTCACTTCTTGGTTAAAATTATGGCTCCTTTTTTCAGGAGGGAAGACCCTTTCAAACGTTATTATTCATAGGCTTGGACCCTTTTAGTTGCTATTTTTCAGAGGAAGGGTCCAAGGGGCCATGGATCTACTAAATATTTCGAAAGAGACCCCGCAGCCCTACGTAATAAAATATATTATTTCCATAGATATGATCAATTCCGTATTTCTCCCTTTGTTAAGCTGATATCTGGAGAATGTGCACACGGCAGTTAGGGAAGAAGCTCTCCAAATCATCCGGCTACTCTGTAAATATTTCAACATTAAGCAATTGTATTTATTAATTATATCATTAAAGCTACATTTTAATTCTTTTTGTACTATGTTGTATTTATTTCTAAATAAAATATGTTTTAAGTGAAAAAAACGTTTCATGAAAAAGGGGGGTAGAAACGAAGTTGCCCTTCTTCCCATGTTTTAGGTTGTGCTCGCCTACGAAAGTATTTGAGCTTCAGTCAATGTATACTTATGAGTACACGATTGTTTATCACAGGCAATCACCACTAATTTTCTGTTCGACTTTTTGTCATTATTATATTTTTAAATCGTTAGGGATTTAAAAAGAAAAAAATAATCCGAATTAGCTCCATACCATCAATAATACTCTAACATCCAGGTGGCATTTTGTAAGACAAAATTTAAAACCTCTTTTAATTTCTATTAATACCTAACTATTAATATAAAAATAAAAAGTACTTTCTAATACGTGGATTATTATTTAATAATTAATTCCCATCTTGGTACAACTGTGTACCAAGCTGTTACACACCCCAGCTTGCATTCAGCTTCGATATAAAAATATGAAAATAAATTGAATTTCAGAGTCAAAATTCGCTGAAAAGACGAAATATAACACGACGAGAAGACAAAAACGAAGTGAAGATTGAAAACCTAGAAGTATACCTTGCCACCATTTCCAAATAAAAGATAGTTAAAGTTAACGAGCTTTTCGATCGCCTGGATTCATTGTACTCCGATTCGGGACTTGATAATTCAAGTTTCAGTGCCTCAGAACCGGTTTAATAACCGGAAGGGAGTCTGGGACATTGATATGAGATACTTAGCTATTAGCGAACCTCTGAAGATGGGGAAATAATTACATTTCAAAAACATGTAATGGACTTCGTGTTCTGATAAGTAGCATTAAAACGTTTTATGTATTGGTAGATTGGTTACCAATTTTATTAATGTAGTTTAAGTCATCGTATTATTCGTTTATCCTAGATTAACACAAGATATCTACTACGACTACTGAATACCATTTCGTCAGTTAATCCAGACAGTGTACGGTATTGGCGAAAGATTATTACGAGTGGAACCTGGGTTTGTGGGTGTAACTTCCGTGTCGTTGGAATGACGGCTTGGTATTTCCCCTTTCTAATTGCGTAAGTATTAGATCACAACGTATGACGTCGTATTTACTGAGTCATTAACCATTCTGTTACTTTTCGTCTACAAATCGATAATCATAACTCAGTGAGTCCGTGGACGAGTATTAGGATTGACAAAGGATACGTAATCGATACTGATTACTTTATTAAAAAGTTTTCGGTCACACGGAAGTGGCTAATAAAATTTTCTTTATCTAATATGTTATCATTAGCGTAACAACTGAGTAGCTATCTTAATAAGTGAGAATAAAGGGAAAGTGGAATTATGATGCCCAATATTCCATGAACACTCACTTTGAGTTCATTATTAATGAATGACTTTCAAAATTTTTATTCTAAAGAAACGTCGTCCAGTAATTCGGAAGATGTTCTAAAGCTTCCTCGTAATTGCTTAACGTTATTATAAGTATCATTTTTGGATTTTTCCCCTAATTCAAGTTCTACAACTGATACAATTAACCTATGTTCTTCTGTGAGATCCTTGAACACTTTGACACTTTTCTCTTGAATAATAAAGAAAAAATAAATAATTACGAAAAGTCTGTAGTCTTGAGTTTGAAAAATGAATTGGCCCCGTGAATTTAGAGCACTCATTTTGGACATCATTAATCGCGTCATTTTACACATCGTCAAATTTGTTGCTGCTTTTGAAAATCACAAATACATTTTTATGGACCCGAACGGTTGATCCCGGGTTTAGGGTGGCACGGTTCCTTTGGTTCCTTTTATGCTTCATTATTTCTCGCGATTCCTATGTTTATAGTTGCGCGGTTCACTATAACAAGTGAATTATTTATGTTCAATGTTAAATGAGAAGTCACCTGATAATTTGTTGGCGTGGAATTGTGTGTATTTTCGCATTTCAAATATTCTTCAAATAGGTTTGTGTGTCTACTGAGATGGAAGGTATGAATTTTCTTAAAATTGAGTGTTCCCTGTAAAATAAATTATCTTACAAGTGAGAGAGGTATATAATACAACGTGAGCGCCGGAGCGACAGCAGAGGCGCGAACCAGGTCTGGAGAGCGAGGGCCGGAAGGCCCTCGCGAACGTACCACGTTGGATCTGTCGGGTAGCGACGTGCGGTAGCACGTCGCGGACCACTTGGTGAAAAAAATGCGTTGGTTAAAGAATTGTGTAGGTTATAAAATTAAATTTGTAGCGTGAAAAATACGAATAATCAGTTCACTTAATGAGAGTACGTTGCTACGGAGATTTATACGTACAGGGGGCTTTGGAGCAGGGGGGTAGCTATTCTCCCGATCTAATTTAATTTTAAATAATTATATTTATTGCTGTAACATCATGAACTTAACTAATATACACGCGACTACTGCGTATAAACAAGGATTCAGTTCATGGAGTCGATTCTCTTCTAATGAACCGAATCAGTGAATCAAAGGAACCGTGCCACCCTAAACTCGGGATTTACCGACGCGAACTTCAGTATGGTTAATGGCTAACATGTATTGCAATCGAACTTCAGCGGATCACGTAACTTCATGGATTCCACAAGTTACTTGTTGGCAAATGCAACCCACATCGCACGCCAGTACTGCGTCTTGCTGTACACACATAACTGAGACCTTTCTGGGTGAATTTCTTCTTCTTCTTCTTCTTCTTCTTCTTCTTCTTCTTCTTCTTCTTCTTCTTCTTTTCTTCTTCTTCTTCTTCTTCTTTTCTTCTTCTTCTTCTTTTCTTCTTCTTCTTCTTTTCTTCTTCTTCTTCTTTTCTTCTTCTTCTTCTTTTCTTCTTCTTCTTATTTTCTTCTTCTTCTTATTTTCTTCTTCTTCTTATTTTCTTCTTCTTCTTCTTTTCTTCTTCTTCTTTTCTTCTTCTTCTTCGTCTTCTTCTTCGTCTTCTTCTTCGTCTTCTTCGTCTTCGTCTTCGTCTTCGTCTTCTTCTTTTCTTCTTCTTCTTCTTCTTCTTTTCGTCGTCGTCTTCTTCTTCTTCGTCGTCGTCTTCTTCTTCTTCTTCGTCTTCTTCGTCTTCTTCTTCTTCGTCTTCTTCTTCTTCGTCTTCTCCTTCTTCTTCGTCTTCTTCTTCGTCTTCTTCTTCTAATTTTTTCCCCTAGCTCCTGTAGAGATGGCCCATGACTCAAGTTTCTTATTTTATATACCTTTCTTTTTTCCTTATTTCTTTCTCCTTCGTACTTCTCTTTTACACTTTACTCTTCTTCGTTAAGAGATGAGATGAGAGATTCAAAACAGGACGGGAAGCTAGAAAATACAAGCGCCGCCCTCACCTTTGAATTTCGCTAGCCGTTAGTCATTGTTCAAGATTCTAGCTAGCAACAATATTTTATTAAACAAATAGTTTAGCATTGTGATTATCAACGTTCATTCCGACTTTTAATCTAATTGACCTTTTACCAAATTGAACTGCACCAAAGTACAAATTACTCAGCGGTTAATAGAGAAGGTTGATCAAGAGGTGGATGCCTGATTACTCTTTACAAGGTCATGTGTCACTTGCTTTTGTGTATTTTAATAAAACGCAAAAAGATATTTTTGCATTGACTGATAACAAAAGCAGTTTCGGGAGTATTACTTTATATTTTACACCCATACATCAGTGAAATAGCAAATGAATCAAGGATAAGGCGCACTTCGATTAGTAATTCTTATAATATTAATACTTAATATTAAGTTGTTTGTGGCCATACATTAAATACGTTTTTTCCCGAATTTTAAACTCTCAATTTTTTTTCTTTTAAAAATGTCTGACGCATATGGAGTTGAGTAAAAATAATAAAATAATAACAAAAAGGAAAGTAACAAAGCAGGCTAATAAATTTCTTTCTTTTTCCATTTAATATACTAGTATTGTAATAAGTGCCCATGCAACGCGGGTAACTTCAACAAGTAATGCATACAAGTACAAATTGTACTTAAAAAAGTACATAATACACAAATGAAAGTGGGTGTTATATTTCTTTAACGCGCTATTAAGAAGTCAATTTTAGGTTCTGCTCACCCTCGAACTAGGGTGAGACTTGAGTATCTCATGGGTTAAGCATCTGGGTATGCATGGTGTATTGCAATGTGTATTAAGCTAGTCTGTATGCTGTGAACTAGAAATTTCGAAAATAAACTATATATTAAAGTAAAATAGTACATTACATCAAAAACAGACGTTTCTAACTCTATTTGGATTAATTTTAATAAATAATTTCTATTATTCTTGAGTTTCATTCTGATTCATAACGTTTTTCCCAAACATCATCAAAAACCTAATCCTATTAGCAGAGATGTGTTTACAATAATAAACAAAACGATAGGTGTTCTCCTCTTGATCTTTATTCCTGAAATTTTATATAAATGGATTGATTGGTTCAGCAATTTCTACAAGATTTTGTACTTTATTTCAACAAACGTTTACATTTCAGCGTTTTGTAATAATATTATTTAATGTTTAAAAATAGTTTTATTATACAGAATGGTAATAAGTCGGACTCTTGTCAATTCCATTAAGACAGTCTAATTATTTAGAGATTTAGACGATTACAGTGCATCAAATAGCACTGTAATAATAATACAATATATCATTATTAAATATATTAGAATAATATATCTTATTTGAAATTTATGCTCTTATTGATAATTTAAAACTAAATTTCTGTCGATGTAGTGACACTGCTGTAAACAAATATTACAATACTGAATATAAACGTCACGAATCATTACATGGTAATGCAATAACAGCAAAATATTAACTAATATTGAAAATGTAATGTGAGTTGTGTAAATTATTGTTTTCTTAATTTTGAAAAAAATTTCCATGGAAGAAAAAGTTACAATAATTGAATGAAATGAATGGGTTGATAAAAATTAGAGCAAACTTTATCTAAAGTGTGCTCAGAAACAAAATCAAAGCAAACTGCAATAAATTAACGAAAATGATCTTGGCTGTTCGGGTGACGCCGCGTCGAAGGCTGTGTTGCCGACGTTTCGACCATCTTGTTCTTCCTCAGGGCTAAACAGTCCTGATACCAATCATGCAGACCAGCCCTGAGGAAGACCACGACAGGCAAGATTATTAAATGACTCTGTCCGCAGAAGACTGCGACATCAATAAATTAACGAATTTAAGCGTAAGAGGAAACAGCGGCTTCACGGTACACTACAACAGTAATACTATTCCTAATTTCTTGAAATTTGTCTGCTAATTGATAACATTCCCAAATTTTTTATGTAATAATAATATTAATAATAATAGATCTATACATAAAGTGCGTAGTGAAAAATGCCTCTTTGTTGAAAAGCCCCTTTCCAGTAATAAGCTACATTAAATTTATAATATACTTAAAATACCCTATGTAGTCTTATTGAAATATACATATTTTCACTTCGTAATCCTGGCGATTTTTTCAATAGATATTTGAGGAAAATTCAATGTAGTGATTTGTTTAAAGAACAGGTAGTAAGTAATTAATAAAGAACCTATTATTGTCTAGATATTATACTCACCCAATTAAATACCTAGACAACACAGTTCTTTCTATTAGATGTATTAAAGATGTCATCTGTTTAAAAAATATCTTACTTTTAAAGAATAGAAAGGCAAGGGAAATTTGAAGATTTTTCCGAGCAAAGGGCATGCAAAAAAAAGAGGCATGAGATATGTGCGAAGGTCATATTTTACACAGTAAAACTAAATTGGTCCCAAGTCCACGCAAATATATATAGTATAAATCGGCTATTTATCGATTGTCTCTGTTCATAAAATCAAAACAATCATCATCATCATCTCTGTTCAGAAAATTTTCTGAAAAAACAAGACTAGATATAAAAATAATTGTCTTTTATGCCTTTCACCAACAGTTCTTGTAACTTGCTGATTCGTGAGACCTGTGCGTCCTAAGGAAGTGTTAAAGTGTTCTCGAGCACCGGGGTCTAATACAATGTGCCCTTCTCATCACACGTGTTTGGTTATATCCGCACCTTTTTCTTGAATTGTCAGTTGTGAAATCAAGTGTGCATCCAGATTTAATTAAATGATTTTCCCTTTCTCTGTGATATACAGTTGAGTATAAATTACAAGGCACCCTGTGATTTCTACTTGAAGACTACCCGCTCTGTGAAGCGAGATTATTAGCAACTGTTTCACAAACTAATAGTGTTTTACTTCTTCACTGTTTGTGAAATAAATGTCATATAAGTGAACAAATTACTTTCAATTGTGAAACTGAATAAGGCGTCTCGGGTTCCAAATTTCGTTGCATTTCTATCTAACCTACGCACAAATTTATGTACTTATTTTCAACCACGATGAAACTATAACAAAACGCTAATTTATATGTGTGGAAAATGTATAAAAATTGATATTGATTACTTTTTACCATCATAGTACATCTTGACTTTATTATCATCACAGACAACTCCTGAAGACTCGTTATTGCAGCATTGGTAGTAATTTAAGATAAACTCATAAAGGGCGAGTTTCTGGTTGCAATAAGGCTCATATAAACTTGCAGTGAAGAAAGAAGGTTCACTAATTCAATACTAGTTGTAGCTATGTGCAATTTTAAAAACATTATACTTAGTCTCTGCGGGTCCAGCGTTCTTAATAAAAATCGAAAAAAGGCACTGAGTTGTATGATGTTGTCAATTCGATGCACAATCCAAACGTTGGTCTTTCGAGACATCATGATCGTTTGAACTCTGGTGATGTCTCGAGTTTTGAAAAGAACCAGAAATGATGGCGAAACATCCAAGTCGAGATCTACCATCTCCGATGGATTACGCATTAACCAGTTTTCTGGCCCTTGATTCTGACTCATTCACCGAATCAATCGTTTTAAAAAGCGCCTACTTTTTCCACAAGTGTACGTTCAGTAGCAACTCTCTCCGTCCTCCGCTCGCTTCTCACCAAGTGTGTTCATAGAAAACTAAGCAACTTCTGAAGATTTTCCCCAATTCTAGATCTCGACAATCGTCTTTGCGAAAGAGTTGCAACACACTAGCAATGACTTGAAACTTATGATTCTACAAACAACAACACAACGCCAATAATTGTGTGCTTCGTGGACGTAGTTTTCGGGTGGATCAGAATTCAGCTTCTTCTTCGTTGCCTTTTCTTGATGGTTCCGGATGCGTCCTCTTATCAAGTCATAACCGCACGTGATCAGAGTCTAGAGTCCATGGAGTTGCTTCCTCCTGATGATTCCGAGAGCGTCCTCTAGTCAAGTCATACGGCGCAAAACCGCACGTGCTCAGAGCCTAGAGTCCATGGAGTTGCTTCCTCCTGATGATTCCGAGAGCGTCCTCTAGTCAAGTCGGACGGTGCAAAACCGCACGTGCTCAGAGCCTAGAGTCCATGGAGTTGCTTCCTCCTGATGATTCCGAGAGCGTCCTCTAGTCAAGTCATACGGCGCAAAACCGCACGTGCTCAGAGCCTAGAGTCCATGGAGTTGCTTCCTCGGCGCCGTTCCGAGAGCGCCGGTAGTCAAGTCAGGGGGCGCGGGCCGCGGGGCGACACCGTTGCTGTGCCCGCCCATCAGGCGCGACAGGCCGCCCGCCAGCCCGTTGGGCGCCCCGCCGCCCCCGCTGCCAGGGCGGTGGCCGCCGACGCCCCCGTACCCGTTGGCCAGCGACTGCACCTGCGACGGGAGATGCGACTGCAGCTGCGTCTGCAGCTGCGCAGGCAGGCGCGCGCCGCCGTCGCCCACCAGGCCGCTGATGCTGGACACGCCGTTCGGGATGCGCCGCTGGCCCTCTTCTTCCAAGTCGTGCAGCATGTCCTGTGGGCCGAGGGAGAATTAGATCTGATTCGAATTACGCGAAAAGAAAAAGTCTAAAATTACAATATTAACCGCAATAAACATAATTGGAAACCATTTTTTCACAAGTACAACAAAAAGGAAGTAAACATAAATTATTATTAGGAGAAAACATATTTGTTATAAAATATCACAAGTATTATTAATCTGGTATAATGTCGGATGCGGCAGACAATACGAGAGTAATAGCATGTTATTTACATGTGCCTCGTTGTTTCAATGGAGAATAGCACGAAGAAGATGAACGCGAGGAAAAGAATTGATTGAGAAAAAAAAGAAGAAAGAAGAAGATGATGAAAGACGATGAATGATGAAGGACGATGACGATGATGAAAGAAGAAGACGGTTGTGATGAAAGAAGAAGACGGTGGTGATGAAAGAAGAAGAAGATGATCCTCGTTGTTTCAATGGAGAATAGCACGAAGAAGATGAACGCGAGGAAAAGAATTGATTGAGAAAAAAAAGAAGAAAGAAGAAGATGATGAAAGACGATGACGATGATGAAGGACGATGACGATGATGAAAGAAGAAGACGGTTGTGATGAAAGAAGAAGACGGTGGTGATGAAAGAAGAAGAAGATGATGAAAGACGATGACGATGATGAAAGACGATGACGATGATGAAAGAAGAAGACGGTGGTGATGAAAGAAGAAGAAGATGATGAAAGAAGATGATGATGAAAGAAGATGATGATGAAAGAAGATGATGATGAAAGAAGATGATGATGATGATGATGAAAGAAGAAGAAGAAGATGATGATGATGATGAAAGAAAAAGATGATGATGATGAAAGAAGAAGATGATGATGATGATGAAAGAAGAAGAAGAAGATGATGATGATGATGAAAGAAGAAGAAGATGATGATGATGAAAGAAGAAGAAGATGATGATGATGATGAAAGATGATGATGTTGATGAAAGATGATGATGTTAATGAAAGATGATGATGTTAATGAAAGATGATGATGATGAAAGAAGATGATGATGAAAGAAGAAGAAGAAGATGATGATGATGAAATAAGAAGATGATGATGATGAAAGAAGAAGATGATGATGATGAAAGAAGAAGAAGATGATGATGAAAGAAGAAGATGATGATGATGATGAAAAGAAGAAGAAGATGATGATGATGATGATGATGATGAAAGAAGAAGAAGATGATGATGATTATGATGCTGATGATGATGAAAGAAGAAGAAGAAGAAGATGATGAAAGAAGAAGAAGAAGATGATGATGATGATGATGATGATGATGATGATGGAAGATGATGATGATGATGATGAAAGAAGAAGAAGAAGAAGAAGAAGATGATAATGATGATGAAAGAAGAAGAAGAAGATGATGATGATGATGATGATGATGATGATGAAAGAAGAAGAAGAAGAAGAAGATGATGATGATGATGATGATGATGATGAAAGAAGAAGAAGATGATGATGATGATGATGATGAAAGAAGAAGAAGAAGAAGATGATGATGATGATGATGAAAGAAGAAGAAGAAGAAGATGATGATGATGATGATGATGATGATGAAAGAAGAAGAAGAAGATGATGATGATGATGATGATGAAAGAAGATGATGATGATGATGATGATGATGATGATGATGAAAGAAGAAGATGATGATGATGATGAAAGAAGAAGATGATGATGAAAGAAGAAGAAGAAGAAGAAGATGATGATGATGATGATGAAAGAAGAAGAAGATGATGATGATGATGATGATGAAAGAAGAAGAAGATGATGATGATGATGATGATGAAAGAAGAAGAAGAAGATGATGATGATGAAAGAAGAAGAAGAAGATGATGATGATGAAAGAAGAAGAAGATGATGATGATGATGATGAAAGAAGAAGAAGAAGAAGATGATGATGATGATGATGATGATGATGATGATGAAAGAAGAAGAAAATATGATGATTAAGAAGGAGAAATAAGTAGAAGATGAAGATAAGAAGTAGAGGATGAAGTAGAGGAAGAAGATAAGAAGTAGAAGATGAAGAAGTGTTTATAAAACCATTTGGAAGTCAGTTTTTTAATTTGACCCCGTGAGCGACGAGTGTGGAGAAGGCGCACCTGGTAGGGCGCAGGCGCGGGCTGGCGGGGCAGCACGGGGGCGGCGGGCGCGGCGGCGGGCTGCGCCTGCGGCTGCCCCGGCGGCGGCGCCTGCTCGGGGGCGCCCGGCGGCGGCGCCGCGTGCTGCGGCACGATCAGCCCGCCCGTGCGCTTCACGTGCTCCACGTGCTGCAGCACCACGCGCTGGAACTCCTCCTCCACCTGCCCACAAAAAAGAAACATTGTCAATAATCCCATTTTGTTGTAAATATGTGGTTCATTGATTATTTTATTTTTTTAGTGATACGTTATTACTTGTTGTTGCCTTCGATACGGAGTTCCGTATATTCCTGGAGCGAGAGGAACGTGATTGCGAGGGAAATATGAAAACAGTTGAATGATGCTACATGTTCTCTTATGGAGGGAATTATGAGAGGGAATTTTGAAAGGGAGTTATGGGAGAGTTATATGAAAAGACAAATCGAGAATCGACTCGGTCAGTTAATTAAAAAATCTGAATGAATAAAGGTAGGTAAAAAATAAAATCGTGTATGTGCTATGGGCATTAACTGGATCTAATGATTGAGCGGTGACAAAAAACCCGAGGCCCTTAGGCTCTAGGTTGTTTTTCAACGCCATTCGATCATTAGAACTCTTGTAATGCCCCTGGTGTGTAAATAAATATAGTGTTTCCGGGGAGGTTAAATTCTTTGGTCAATCATCCCGTGAGTGTAGGTCATGTTACGTCTAGGGAGGTGGCCACGTTTCTGCCCCGGAACGGAGATCCGGCTCCTATCCACATGGGCTTGCGGGGTTTCTCCCTCTAGGTATCCCCTCCAGCGGTGCACTGCCCAACTGGTCTCCCGATGTGTGTTATTTCAGTGTGCTTGTGGGCTTGTGTGGAAGAAGAGAAAAAGACACGGATGAGGAAGGAAACATGGCGTGCGGTTCGTGGCTCATGTTTACTTTCCTCTCTGTAGTATAGTATTGGGAGGAAAACTATTGGAATCACCCTAACAACAAGATTTCGAAAATCGGTCGCAAAATACGGTTTAAGATTCTTTTCATCTGTAATTTCGCACACACGCCTGAATTAAGCCCTATTAGAGCTGCTCCGAAGATGGTTAAGTTTGATGTGGGTGGGGAGAAGACCCGTGCAATTTTGGACCCGAAAATCGAGATGGATGGATGAATGGAAGGGGCAAGCATAATTTTGTCAGATTAGACGTTTTGGGGTAGAAACTCACAAAGTACTTTCGGAGTAAGACCTAGTTGTGCCGATCTGGATATCATGAATGTTTGTTTAATTTTGGGGGATACTTTACATGCTCCTCATATGACATTTTAAACATTTTCTGGAAAATAGCAACAATGACCGCTAATTCGTGTAGGATACACAGTTTGCAAATTAGCCTTGCTAACCGCTCTAAAGAAAATGAAAATTGATAGAAAATATAATAATTGAATTGTTTATAGAAAAAAATTGTTTAATAAATTAACTATTGCCTATATTTCACGCAAAATTAGGCGAAAAGTACTCAAATTTCGGAAAATTGTACCTGACCGTATTTCAGAATCTATCTTTAAGGAACGAATTTCATTAAGGAAACAATATTGCTTCTTCATTGTAGTTGTAGGATCACGCCGAAAAAATTGCAATTTTGCAATTTTCGAAAAATCAGAGTTTTCAACGAAAATGATGAGACATGCACCATTCTCTTAAACGTCCTTTACATTATCCAACAGCAAAATTTAATGAAAAATGATGGATCTTTTTTTTAATGTCCCAAGGCTTCATGTAAAATACTCGCCAAAATTAAAAAAACGGGTTTCAAATTCAAGGGGCTGCGATATCAGCCAGATTAATTCGGGAATATCGATTTTGAAGAAAATCGGCTGAATGGTTTTGCCGC
Source organism: Teleogryllus occipitalis (assembly GCA_011170035.1). Taxonomy (NCBI): domain Eukaryota; kingdom Metazoa; phylum Arthropoda; class Insecta; order Orthoptera; family Gryllidae; genus Teleogryllus; species Teleogryllus occipitalis. The sequence goes on along the minus strand of BLKR01002990.1, from coordinate 134,477 downwards.
TAGCGTTGTTCACAACCGGACGGATGTACAAATAGGCGGACGGAGGAACAGCCGTTTTGCTCAATCGATTTTTGGTATTAAGGACCCATAAAACATGGATTCTGGATATACAACGTGTCAGTGGAAATTTTTCTAAAGTTAGCCATTGGATTAATCCACTTTTCCGTTACCTAGGTCCTGTAATAAGAGTTTTTCTGCCGAAAATTCACCGTTTTTTCAGTCAGCATTACATAATTTTCTCTCTTCTGTGTAAGCAGTAAAAATCAGTGGTAATAATTATTTGAGGTGCATTGCGATTTTATAGTTCGGTGAACAGCAGGATTTCTCATATTTCCTTACAGCATGCATGAACAGAGATAATTGTTTTCAGAAAGATGTTGAATTCTGGATTCACATTGAATAGTGATATTATTGTTCCAAAATGTGTACATCTCCCTTATTTCATTTGTCTTCCAGGTTTAATACTGAACGACATGAAACAAAATTTTGGAGACTTTCTATTTTCCTTGTAGTGAATATGTAGAACTTTTATATTTTGTTTTAATGTGTCGCATCGTTGTTGATGCAATGCGTCTCTTAACCTTTGTTGGGCGTTATGCGCTTTCTTCTGGAGTAGTCTTCCGTTTCTGTGTAATTACTATACTGAATAATTACTATATTTTTCAAGTCTCGTCAGGCGTGGTCAGTTAGTACGTTTTATCTCTTCATCCAGGGGCTCCACGCCGTTAGATCCCGGAGTACCTGGCCGGCCACCCAACCAGGAATTCGAAATCGCTTAACCTTCCTGACTCCACGGAGCGTAGTAAACGAATTCGGCTGGGGCCGCCGGTTACATCCTACTCATATCTAATGTTTGGTATCCAACCTTACTTGTCTAAATTTTAAGATATGTTCCAACTTTTCAAAGCATTTTAAACCATATTGATTCTACATGTTTTCTGCATAAATTCATTCAATTGTAGATCTTTTAATGATGCCATGCCCTTTTTTTTTTAATACCTGAGTAATTGAGAGAAATAACACTAAGAGGAGGAAACAATTCGGTTTTGATTGATTGATTTTTTCGTGTTTCCGGGCGCGTCAACTACTTCGGACATTAGTCCCGTTAGTGTAGTGCATGTAATTTTTCTCGGGAGATGGCGGTGATCTTCCCCCGCTGGATGGCGAGATCCGGCGCCGACCTACCGTCGGCTAGTGGGGTTTCCCCCTAACCAGGACTCTCCCACCAACGGGGCACCGCCCCAGTCGGGACAAGCTCTAAGCTCCCGACCGGTCTCCCGGAATATGTGGTAGTGTGGTGCATGTTAGTGTAAGTGTGTGTGTGTAAGGGGAGAGGATAGGACCAGGAAGAGGAAGGACAGATCGCGCGCGGTCCGTTGCCTGTTTGGTAGGGTACTGCTCCGGCATTCGCCTGGTGTTGATCGGAGAAACCACGGAAAACTACCGATCAGAGCAGCCGGCCGCTAGAATTCTCCTCCAGACAGCAGCTGAATTCGACCTAGCTGAAAAGCTAGTGTCGAAAATCCTGCCGCCGTCAGGACTCTAACTAGGACCTCCCGGTTAGAGGCGCTGCAGTGACATCAGTTGATGCACTGAGCTACCGCTACCGGTAGGAAACAATTCGGCGTGTCGCGTATTCCCACCTAGTTTAGTGTAATGCCCCGGCATTCGGGTGGTATTGATTGAATAACCCAGGGAAAACTATCGATCAGAGCAACCGTCTCCATCAGAATTCGATCTAGGGCAGTAGATATTATCGAAAATGTTCCAACGTCTGTATTCAAACCGTAGGTCTACCAGCTCAGCAGTCCTGTAGAGCCAACGCCAATGTATAAGTATGTATATAATAGAAAATTGTAATGCTAAATGACTTATTTCTGCTATCGCAGTATAGTGTAAAAGTGTCATTAAAACTTCATATTCTGTATGAGGGTAAGTGGAATAGGTGCCTAAGTAAGAGTAGCGCTCGACGACTGGGTCCTAATCTCTTAGTTAAACACCCTTAGTTGTATTGTAAAAAAAATGTAAAAACAACCAGTTATATTTCTCCATTCACCTCCGCACGGCATGCTACGGCTCAGGACAATTCATAACAGAATAACACAAAAAGTGCTCTTAACACTTGGAGCTGCGGCATGTTTTTCGGTTGAACCCTTTCCCGTGCCATTACTATATTGAAGCACATATAATATGGGTACACGTGGCCCCATCTATGTTTCTCGCTCCCCAAGCCATTATGTATATTAATGACTCACAGAGCAATACACGTGATTCATATAAGATCACGCAGGTCGTAAATGGAGTCCCGGGCCTTTGGGAATTATCGACTGCACATTGCAATGTCAAAGTCATTACTTCTACAAATTTGGATTCAAGATATTTTTTAAATTAATAATATGCACATACATCATCATTCTTCAACGTATCCGTGCCTTTCATTTTTAAATAAACCCTGTAGATCACTGCTGACTATAATACGGCTGCACCATACGATACTCACTATGAAATAAAGTTATATCTAAAGCAACTTTATATACCAACATGTTATCATTCTGAAATGAACGTCAGAAATTTGTAAATTGGTGGAGATATTACAAAATTGATCGTCATGTGTTTCTAACATTTTTTTTACACTCACCTCGGACGTCGCATTCTGCGGACCATTTATTGTCGTTAAAATTGAAATTTTATGGCCTCGGCCAATAAAGGTTTTTGCAGCCTAGACCTGTAAAGACTCTCGCACTCCAACTTTAGCGAAGCAAATTCCATATGAAGGAAACGAAATGTGCCATTTTTCGATTTCATTAAGGCATTTGCTTCGAGCCGATAACTAATTTATTTTAATGAAGTTTATTTCGAAAAGTGAAAGTACAGTATTCATTTACTTATGTAGTTAAATTATGTTACGCTGTCTTTGTTTTTCCTGCAGTTTGATGTTACACCACTACGGTTTTTATTGCATAACATTCAATAACAAAAGACACATTGCTGAAAGTCAACCCTTACAAAAATTGGTGGTTTGAGTTAAAAAACTGATAATACTATTACCAACTGTAGTAGCTGATTATAATTTATGAATTAATGTTTCATTCGTTCCACATTTTAAGTAGCATTTAACAGCAACAAATTGCTTAATTCGTCCTAATCTAAATCGTTCTTTTTCTCAATTCCGATTTCATTAATTTAGAATGTATCGTGAACATAGCGGGTGCGCCGCAGATTTCCTCGAATTTTCGTATTTCCCGCGCCTCGGAACACCATCTACTCCATTTTCTTTCACACTAATCTCCACATAATATTTCAACTCATTCCAACCATTCCATACGTAATCAAGCAGTTCAGCTGCTACACAGTTGTCTTTGCAGCTTCATTGACTGGAGGACCTAGAGTTCGAGTCCTGACGGTGGTGGTGATTCTAAATACTAGCTACAACAGCTACACCCTAGTTCCGCTGCTGACGGAAGGAGAATTGCAGTGGTTGGATACTCTCTTCAGTAGTTTTCGGCTAATTTCTCCCATCAACACCGGATGAATGCCGGAACAGTAATAGAAACGGTCCATAGACAATGAACGATCTCTCCTTTGTCTCCTTATTCCCCCTTCTCCCCTTATACACATACACTGGCATTGACTACATTATCACACATGACAGTAGCTTGCAAGTTGTCACGACTACAGCAATGCCTCGTTGAAGAAGATATCTGGAGAGGGAGATACCGCGCAAGACGGCGTGAACCTTGTCGACGAATTCCATGTTCCAGTAAGAAAAGAAGAACGCCACCTCGCAGGAGATATCATGCGAGCCGAGGTATTTTAAGTACCTGGAATCAATTTTCACTCACTTGCTTCTATATAATCATCGAGATAACCGCAACATAAACTGGGGGAACCAGACAACGACGGCGTTGAGACCCTGGCAGCGGAACAAGGGTTATTGGACCGTTTCCCCGCATTTCACTCTATCCGATATGCGCGTGTGTGCGTGCCGAGAAAAGCAAGTGGTATGGGTGGCGATTGGGGGCGAGGATGTCGAGGAGACTAAGGGAGGCATGGGAGCGAGGGGCTGCGGGCGAAGGGTAAAGGGCGGTGGGCGAGGGGCTAGCGACGAGCAGAGAACAAAGGACGTGAGACTTAGGGCAAGGAGCGAGCGACGAGGGACGATGGGCGCGGAGCGGAAGCAAGGGACGAGTGGCGAGTGGAGAGGGACGAGTGGCGAAGGACGAGTGGCGAGGGACGAGTGGCGAGGGACGAATGGCGAGGGACGAGTGGCGAGGGACGAGTGGCGAGGGACGAGTGGCGAGGGACGAGTGGCGAGGGACGAGTGGCGAGGGACGAGTGGCGAGGGACGAGGGACGAGGGACGAGGGACGAGGGACGAGGGACGAGGGACGAGGGACGAGGGACGAGTGGCAGGGATGAGGGACGAGTGATGAGGGTTGAGTGGCGAGTAGCGAGGGACGAGGGACGAGGGACGAGGGACGAGTGGCGAGGGACGAGCGGCGATGGACGAGGCGTGAGGGGCAGAGGACGAGGGACGATGGGCGTGAAGCGGTGATCAACGGGGTGAGGGACGAATGGAATGGACGAGCGGCGAGTAGCGAGTGGCGCGTGGGGCGTGGAGCGGGCAGCAAGGCACTCACCGCGGGCGTGTCGGTGTCGCCGTCGACGATGGTGAGCCGCCCCTCGGCGTCGAGCGCCTTGAGCAGCGGCAGCGTGAGCTCGCGGAAGAGCTCGAGGCGGCGCCGGAAGGCCGCCACGCTGTCGTCCACGCGCCCGCGCCCCAGCTGCAGCTTGGAGCAGTCCAGCAGCACCACCGACGGCTGCTGGTGGAACTGCAAGCGAGCCACGAACACATTCAATTAGACGCGCACTTAACCCGGGAGAGTGCCCGCAATGTATCTCTCAGATATACATACAACGTTTTGTAAATGCGAATCATCTGAAGGGCCATTTACTGAAATATATATTTTATTCAGTTTTTACATGTCCCTCAATGTAATTGTTGATGAAACTTACATTGCAGAATTATTGTTTGAATAGTTATGGCGAGAAAGATAGAAATTTACAAAGTACATGCAGAAATCATTAAACATCATATTATCCTTTTAAATAATATTAAATACAATTTCCTCAAATTTTTTTGCATGATCTAAACAAAAATATATTTTACTTTTTCACAAAAGTATTTAAGAAGTCTTGGTCATTTTTTTATTTTGCAAGGTTCTCATTTTTTCCCTTCAGACATTTTCATTTCCCTACACAACTTCTTTCTCTTTGGTAGGAAATTATGACAGTCGATTGTGGATAAGGCAATATTAAACTTTCTGAATAAGCACTTGCCATAGTCACGGCTGAAAATAATGCCATGATACGTACGGCTCAGGCCAGGAGCTCACAATGCACTGGCGTCATTTGCACCCAACGTGACAGAGATCGCGCAGCGCAGCCATCAAGTTTGAACATGCTCACAGGAAATGATTCAGCGAAAGGATAAGTATAAAAGGCCAGGCGATCTCAGCAAAGTACAATGAAGGAATACATGAAATATCAGACGACAAACGCATCACAATAATTCAGGAACATAAAATTGCCGAAGCTTGGATCTCACAGATCTATTGCGAGTACTCCCGGGTTATTATAGCCACGTTTTGCACTAAAAGGGGCGTGGACGATCATGAAATTTAACGTCGTACATTACATATAAGGTATGACCTTGTGTGACTGTTTTACCTTTTCACTATATTCACTAAAAAGACTACAGCGGGTCACTCAAGTAACCTAGTAGTATTGCTTGATCTGTGAGTTGTTATGACAATGTCACACCAAAAATTAGGAATGGTTTTATATGTCCTAACTGCCCTACAGGAGTGGGTTCGTCTTTTAACCTGCTTTTGTAATAAAAGAAACATAGGCAAGTTAATCTTTTATGAACAGAGTTCTAGATATATTCTGTTAAATACTTGAATACAATTTTATCTAGCATTTACACATTGCATTGAAAAATTCTATAACTTGCTCTACCTTTAGCAATTACGTGATTACCTAACAATTGCAGTTGCGTTTTAACACTTCCATAAACACTTTACATAAAATTATATTACCCTTCACTTCACAAAAAAAGCACAATAAAATACCTGTACACAAGACAATAATACATGGAAACACAAAATACTGAAAAAGAATCACATACCAAAATATTCTTTACATACACTTTCAAAGAAATTGCCACTTGAATAGTGAATGAAATGTGTGAAATCGGAATGGAATGAATGAAATATCGGAAATCCTGCCGCTGTCAGGACTCGAACCTAATGACCTCCCGGTCAGAGGCACTGCATCCCTGATGGGGAAAACCCTGCAAGCCGACGGGCAGGTCGGCGCCGGATCTCGCCGTCCAGCGGGGAGAGATCACCTCCATCTCCCGCGATAAAAGCATGGACTACAATGACGGGACTATTTATCTTAGCAGTTGACACGTCCGGAGTCACTAATCAATCAATCGAAATTAATGTCTCGTAAGGAATGAGTCAAAGAGATTTTTTACCGCTGGAGGCATAATTTGTCGTAACTTGCTAAAGTAGCAATCGCTTGGTATTGCCTCGCTTGTATAGAAATATTACATAGTGAGCTGAAGCGAATGATTGCACTTCAACGGGCGCATAATTTTTCGTGTGTAAAGTACGTTAAGCGGGAAATGTTTAAATACAGCATTAATATAAACATGTGAAATCAGTTGATTATCAGCAATTACATTTAAATAAACTTTTAACTTTTAATTGTGAAATAATTTACATGTACTTTTTTAAATCAATGGCCAGATGATTAAAAGCTACTTCAGTCTAAGTAATTTTCACTTACACGCTGAAAGCGGCATACAAAATGTTTATAGTCTCGAGTCGCATAGTAGAGCTTACTCTCACATCTTATAGTCTTGTTTCGCATAGACTCGCTCCAAATTATCTCGCTTTGTATAGTCTCTTTAGTTAAATCTCTATTCTCTCACTTCTTAATGTCCCACCTATTATCGTCTAGATTCACCTCAGCGCCTTGCCTTCCGCATTCTGCCTGCTTTAATCTCTCTTTGATTTCACTCACTGTCTCATCGTCTCATTTCTTCCAGTGTTATTTTGCCTTCGTGCGTGTTCAGCTTACGCAAATATCATTCACTATACACTATTTATAACATTTTGCTGTTATTTTTACAGTTCTGTTATTCTTTTCGTTTCTGTTGTCAATTAGGAAGTTCATCTTTAAAACGTTGTAGGGTCCTTCAACCCGAATATCATTCAAAATGAGAATTGTGTTGTCATTAAAATGCTCGCCACGAGCGCCGAAAACTGATCTTTCACATTCGATTGAGTCCACGCTACGCGTCCCCACAATCTATCAAACTTGATCACAAGCGACCTTTGCCCAACCGACCGCGCTGGTAATGTATCTGTAATGATCACGGTGTTCGTTCAGGAAAACACGTAAAGTAATGATCAGGATACTTCGATTCATACGCATACTCCTTGTATGTTGCCGGTAAACATAATCATTCTCCAAATTATTATTCCCTTCTGAAACTTTCGATTTGTTTAGTATAGGTATTAAGCTTCTGAAATTTCGAAATGTGTTGTAATAAGAAACTCACTATTTAATTGATGAAATCTGTTTGCTAATTTACTCAGATTTCGAATAAATACATAATATAATAATATATTTATAATGGTTTGACGTTCAGTTTGGGTTTTTCAATCAGAATAACTACCTACTAACATGGCTAGTAAATTATGATTAAAAATGCTTTTTAAAATCCATATAATTAATACAGTAAAATGGTGATCTGAGATCTAGATAACCACTGGATGGATTCGTATGATTAAGGTGTTTATCGGTGTAAAAAAATTGCTATTCCCATCATTGTAATCAGTTTTGCATTTTCGTAATTCTTAAAAACTTATTTACAAAAAAATAATTATAACAATAACCCAACGTCCTGCGCAAAATATGAGTTGGGGAACCTGCGCTATATCTATATTATAACCCCATGTCCCCGAGCGCATGGCCAAATATAAACAAATTGAACAATGAAAGTTGTGAATGTAAAAAAAGTTTACTGAGTTACAGACTAACAACAAAGTGTAATAAGGTATTCACAAAAAAATAACTGTAACAAGAACTCAACGTTCTTCGCAAAATTTGAGTTGGCAAACCTGTAACTGCTGAAAGCGAAATTGGAACATTCTGCTGTGATAAAACTCTTAAATTACAATGTTGAATTAGATGCAGTGGCTAAAAATTTTATACATAAAAAAATGAACTCCCAGTATATGTAAAAGAAAATTGTAATTAAGGGAATTTTAAAAATATTGAATTCCGTGTGAATTATTCGCACGGGCACTACTAGTAAATTTTAATACGGTAACTAATCGAATGAAGCATATTGAATGAGTTAAATAGGCAATGTGGAATATAATTTTCAATCATTTATTTTGTCCCCACGACTTGCATTCAAGTCTTGAACTCATTCTACTAATAATTTGTGTTATCTTTTCAAGCAATGCAACAAAAATACTTTTTTGTTAGTTGGTACTCTTCTTTCGTACACAAAGGTAAGGTGTTGAATTATATGCAATATTAGAAAACAGATCTTTAACCCTTGGAGTGACGTGATGCAAGGTCGCCGTACACTCTGGAATAATCAGAGTTGTCTATCGGGTGCCACAATGGAGGTCGCGTTACGGGCAGTTGGCGTGATTCTCGGATACATTGACCATGAAAACACTTCAACGGAGAGCGAATACCAATTTTATTATACACTCTTTGCATTTAAGCATTCGTTCCGTTATTTATTGGAACATCAATTAATAACGAAGTCTAACGTGTTTGTTTATAAGATTTTGTTTTTCGCTAAGAGAATGGAAGTTTCATGTACGTGACCAGTCGAATTGGGTTAACACTCACAAACAGGAAAAATTCTGTTCCAGTCGAATAAAAACACATGCATCTGCTCAAAAACGCATGGGGTGCTGATTTTCCATGATTCTTAATGGTGTGTAGATAACCAACTGGACTTTTACAGGCTTTCGTGGCCATAAAGTAGTTCCTGCAGTAAGCATAATGCAGGATCACTCAAATGACACAGGAAATTAACTGCTTTGTGAAGAGAGGAAAAATTAATATTGCATATAAATGCATTACGAGTGATGCCAATTTTTAGAAAGACATCAATTTACAAAAAGTATTTTCTAAAATTAAAACGTTTAACTAAACAATTTGTGGAAGAATAGTTCACTAAGGTATGAAATTACTTCTGAAGTTATACGAGTATAACTACCGCCGTCAAAACAATTTTTTGTGCATATTAACAATTTCGAAACTTTTCACCTACCCTTCAATTAGCGCAGTGAAAGGTGCAATTCGCAAAAACTCTAAGCTGACAGTAACGGATAGCCCAGATCTCTGTCTCTTTCTACCTCTTGCCCTTAACTGATAGTGCAGTGCCCTGACCGGGAAGTCATAGGGCTCGAGTCATTACTGTGGCAGGATTTTCGACACTGGCTATGTAGCTAGGCCGAGTTTCGCAACTGACTGAAGAATTCTAGTGGGAAGCTGCTCTGATCTGTGGTTTTCCGTAGTTCCTCTGAGCTATATGGGACGAATACTGGAGCAGTGCCCTAAAAAATAGACCATGGACCGTCCGTGATATTTTTCTTCCTCTTCCTTGTGCTATTCTCATTCCATATGTCTACATAAATACATATTGTATCTATTACATTACTCCACATAATTGGAGACTAGTCTGGAGTCTAGAGCTTGATATCGGCAAACCGAATACGAAAATTTCACAATACAGAAAAAATATGATTGACATAACGTCTACCAAATAAACACAATGAAAATAAAAGTGTAACATTGACATCGGAAAAAGAAAGAAAAAGAGTAAAATGTTTATTTTGGAATTCATTTGTCAGACACTTCATAATTCTGCATTTTTACGAATCATATTTGTGATAATATTTTAGTGGTTTTCGAAAGAATTTTAAATCAATAAGATATCAACTTGCTTGCTCACAGTTCTAATGGTGTACCTGATCTGAGACGTCTTGCATTTATCAAGTTCGATTAGAAAATGTATCAAATCAATTCAACTGACTCGTTTTTGATTAAATAATTAGAACGTTTCCATAGAAGACCCAAACTATAAAGGGTTCTTAGTTTCACAGTCCTTTTGTTTTCATGTTTGTGACATTTCCGATGCTTTGAAGTTATTTCGTTTGGAAAAGTTAAACAACGCACATGACTCGATTTGTAATAAACAGGGCCCCCATTCTCATAACCTAATAATTCTATGAAAATTATCTATAGAATGACTTAAAAGTAAGAGAAAATTGATCTACAAAATGACTTTAAAAATGAAACAATTACCTAATTTTTTAATACTGAAAAATTTGTTTCAAAATCTTTATTTATTTAATGAATTTTAGAATTTTTAATAAAATGTATTTATGTTAAATTTTATTTCATATAAAGTTGTTATTTTAGCTCCGATCTTCCCTCCGTCAGTTTTGAAAGGTTGAGAAAGTTACCGAAGATCCGTGTAACGTTTTTAGAGTTCGAAAAACAGTCCACTGCAATAGTGGATTCGTCGTGTGTCACTGTAAATTCATGAAACATTCACTAACAAAAAAACACAAAAAATTAAACGAAGTACGTAAAAATGACAAAAATTACCTACAAATTGGAAAATGGCAAAAAATGACTAAAAATGACCCAATAACTAAACACTTCTATAACCTATGTGTCGCGATAAGCATTCCTTTACAAGTTAGCTACGTATAATATAATTCACCAATGAAAAGATGGCATGTCACCAGAAATCGAGCCCTGGTAATAAACGTTAGAATATTAAGTCCGAAACAAAAAGGAATGCTTAGTGTAACTTCAACAGTGTTTCTGTTTCCTTGTTTGTGTCATTCCCAAAACTTTCCGCGCGAAGCTCAAACTGCGTCCCAACTTCTTGTTCTTGTTCCCCCTCCGAGACGCGTGTGAGTTATGCATGGGGCGTGAACGTCGGAGAGCTCGCGCGGCGCCCGACGCCGGTGGTAAGCGCTTTGTGTGCCCATAACGCTGGCCTCGCGCACGCGAACAGTGCGTGTCCTAGCCTCCCGCCCACCCCCACCCCCTAGCCCCACTTCCACTCCCACTACTTCCTCCTACCATCCCTATTCACTCCCCACTCCCGCCCCAGCGTCCTTTTAATGACCGTATGGACGCGAACTACAAAATACGCATGATACTTCATGAACAGGAGAAACGTTTTACTTTTAATGTCACGAGATTATTTGTTGTTTTTGAACGTTCTTTTCAAATGTGAATTCGAAGTGTTGATACTCAGAATTAATAAATGCTTTTAAAATGTGAAGGTCACTAAATGACACGACTTAAGTACCCGGACACATTGAATCCAGCGACGCCATTGATGTAAATGTAGCCTGCCCTCCCACAACCATATTATCAATGGTCATTGAGAATATGTTTCTCAGTGCAATGTACAAGTATATAGACTTTCCAACTTATGTGTCCACAGACCTATGTTTTTAACGCTTCATTATTCCTATTGAGCTATCTCTCAAGGTCCTACGTGTAGCCTCTTTGGAAAATTCAATCTTATTACATTACTTGATTCGTCTGGATTCGTTATGTATGAGGGGCATTCAATAATTAAAGAGACAAATTGGTCTGGAGAAATAAACGATAATTTTTACAAAAAAGGTCTTTTCCAAATTTGTAATATAACCTCCACCAACATTTATGCACTTGTCCCAACGGGTTACCAGCTTTTTTATAACGGCTGTAAAGAAATCTTTATCTTTGTGTATCAAAAAATTCCCCACAAGGGGTTTTACAACTTCGTTATCTTGGAACTTCTTCCCACGTAATGCCTCCTTCAGTGGACCAAACAAATGGAAATCAGGTGGTGCTAAATAGGGGCTGTAAGGGGAATGAGGCAATATCTCCCAACCCATTTTTTTATGGTTTCACGTATTTGTTGAGCAGTGTAATTACGTGCGTTGGTTTGCTAGAGAATCACACCTCTCCTAAGAGATCCTCATCTCTCATGACTGCTTTCACCTTGTTCAAAAGCATATCTGAGCAGTATTGGCCGTTTAGTACATCGTATCTTCAAGACAATCACAAAAACCCACCTACAGCGTCTCCAAACACAGTCAACATGACTTTTCCTGCTGATGCGGCCAGAACGGTGTTTGTCAGTCACTGAGCCTCCACCACGTTTGAACTTTTCTACCCACTTGTAAAAATTATCGCGGTTCTTATAACTTTCACCATACACTTTAGTTATTCTAGAGTATATATTAGCTTGTTTTTCACTTTCAGCGGGTTCAAAGGAATCACAGAACGTTAATCAACCAATGTGGAATTTTCAAGAGGACTCGCCATCGTTTAACTTAATTTTGAGATTATGAACACAACAATGCTGATCATCCAGATGGTTAGGACTCACGCCAGTGATGCCAACTTAAAGTCCTAAAATTACCAAACTTGTCCTGCCCACTGTTTTTCTCCAGACTAATTCGTCTCTTTAATTATTGAATGACTTACATATTTTGAAAGTTAATGTCATTTTTGTTTATTGTTATTATTGATAATCGGAGAAGATCCTATTGAGTTTAGGTCAATGACGATCACTATTTTTAAAATTGCCAATCGGATTTTATTAAGCCTTTTTCACGGTCAAACAATTTACTGACGATCAATTTTACACACAACAATAGTCGCAACCAATATGACTGCCATTTTGACATGTGCTGATAAACGAAGAAAATATCAAAATTATTTTAAAATATTTTTTTCTCAATTGTGTATCATCTTATTAAGAAATCCAACTATGTGGAAGATGTTAAAATCCCAAAATCGTTAAAAATTCATAATTTTACTTTGTTCCTTTTATAATGAAGTGATCTTTGTGAGATGAGAGGATAATGAGTGTTGATAGGGAATAGTGTTATGTTGCGTAGTGTGCGTGCACGAGGGGAGTAGGATGTCTGAAACTGGGAGGGAATTCGCTACATTTGAAAATGGTAAGTGGTTTCGTTCACAATACAAAATTATTTCGTTTTGTGTAAAATTGGTTACCAGTAAAATGTACGATGTTCGTTACAGCAATAAGTAACGCTTAATAAAAGCCTTAACAATGTCATTTTAAAAAATGTGTGTTCATAGTAATGTGTGTTAAACTAAAGAGGATCCTCCCTACTAATTAACCGAGGTTAAGAAAACTGGTACGAATGAAAATTATTGATCACTGTCATCTACTCCGGTTTACGCGTGTCATATTGTGAACGCAAGGTTATTTGTTATTGATTTCCAGCTAAATCAGTGTATTTCCTCCGCGAGTACGGCAGGAAAGATATTTTCCTTATGCGGCATATGTCGGCCAACTGACCGCCCTTGCTAAGCGATACAAATTCAAACGTTGCTGCTTGTCATTTCTAATAAAGGAACGCGGACTTACAACATCTGCATTGGTGTAGGTCAGGCGCGTCAAACTGTGCCCGCACGAGCTACGTGCCCGTCTGGGAAGCCCGATGCTCCTGCGGGCCCGGGCAACTTCCCCTGACTCGGCTCTCATTTCCCCTCGAATTCTAGAAAGGGGTGTACATTCGTAAGCTCAAATGACCCGGCGTGGGGAATAGCGACTTCATACGAGAATATGTTTGCCAGATTTGTTCTTTCAAACAACCAAGATTTGATTTATGATTATATTACTTACTATTTATTATTATTTCATGTTTTTCTCTTATTTATTATGTCTGGCATAAACATTTTTTCCTAGGGACAAGAATACTATATATTTGAATGGCGAATTCTTTTCTGGTTTTCGTTTTGTGTTTCGTTAATTCATTTATTTATTTATTGCAGCAATAATGTGAAATAAATTTACAAGTCTCAATAAGTTAACGATTATTGCTTACGGTAGCTCTTTCAACAGATAATCATTGCTGTTAAACCTTCTAACCTGAACTTACGAAGTTTATACAATTATAGCACTCTTAAAAAACACGATAATAAAATTATTATAGTACTTTCGTTTCAAAATGTTTCATTTTACTCTGAATTGACAATTTCTAATCTTATTGATATACTATTGTGTTTTAATGGATAACTACTTTTATTTAGTATAGTAAACAAGAATTAATACACCTAAATTTAAGGCAATGAATGGCAACTGACGTCTCTTAAAAGCATAGGGGTGAAGATGAGATTGGGAAACTGGCAACACACTGCCAGGCCACTTGGAGCGCTAGTTGAAGGAATATCAAGCAATGATTGGCTAGTGGTTTTCGCTTGTTTTTGTACGTCATATCCAGCATGCACGTGATTTCCACATGGCGGACGAGTGAACCTTATTGCCGTTGGTTACGTTCATACTGTCCTTTAATGTTCTGTGCGTTCATCCGTGTGGCTTGTGTCTTTTCGCACAAGTTATTTTGTTTTAGCGGTCGCACTCGCAACAGTTACGAATTTTCTTCACTTCGATTTGCTGGTCTTGGTGGAATACAAGGATGTTTTGCAATATAGAGGTGAGCATTTAATGTTTCATTCACGATGAACTGTATGAAATTTGTACCCTACAATATTCATATGACACTATAAGGACAACATTTCTTATTTTGTTTATGCGCAAACATGTTTTCATTGAATCGTTATTGTACGTTCGGTAAATACAGATACGAAATGTGGAACTTTTGCTTGCAATTTGCGTAGGAATATTTTTGTGTGATAGATTTTTAATAACTTGGCTTTTTAAACTTTGTTTTCAGAACAAATCAAGCAGACGGAGGTTGAAATATTCCTGCAAGTTTCCTGGGTGTTGCAGAGGCTACTATGTGGATTCCACTGATGTTGTAAATCCACACTTTTACAAATTTCCAAAACAACCTCACGAGCTTCTTCAGACGTGGAAAAGTATTTGCAAGGTTCCGGATGGTGCGAATTGTACAGGAAAGGATAAAACTAGTATGTACAGTTTTATCACTGGCTCGCAGACAACAATTAGGTCAATGATATTTATATGGAATATGTTAAAGAATGTGGGGTTTGAATTTTTGAACACTAGAGCTTTCAACCAAGACCCAGTAGAGAACATTTTTTGTTGTGTGAGGCAACATGGCTTAACAAATACTAATCCAACATGTTTTCAGTTTAAAGCTGCATTAAAAACTGTTATTGTTAATAATGTGTCTTTACCAGCCAGTTCATTAGGTAATTGTGAAAATGATAACTGCATTCCCATAAATAATTTGAAACAATTTTTACAGTGTACCAGTATATTGGAAACAGAAAATGTAGAGGATGATGATGATGATTCTATTAATGTGTACTCTTGCTTATCAGATAATATTTTTGATGATGTTTTTCATGACAAACAAGCTTTGGCCTATGTAGCTGGTTATGTTTTGAGAAAATTAGGAGTAAGAGCTGACAGTGATTGTGAGGAGTGCAAAACAAATGTATTATCATGTAATATTGCAGAAGATCATTTGTTTACCAGTTTTAAAGAAAATTACCTCATGAATTCACATTTGGTTTATGCTAGTGATAATGTAATGATGTTTTTAAAGGATGTTCATGAACATTTGTATACCTTTTTAGAAAAAAATGGTCATTTAAATAATTTGGAGAAAAAGTTTTGCTCTAACTTCAAATCGCCTGATGATATGTTGTTTTGTAAAGTACACTTATCAGAAGAACTTATTTTTAAAAAAATGTGTACGTGTTTATACAAATATGTAGTAGATGAGAAACAGAAAATACAAAATAAAAGAAAAACTACAAAAGGTCATGAAAAGACAGTGAAAAAATTTAAAATGTTGTAGTTTGCCTTGAATATTGCTTATTATAAATTGTAAAATAAAGGCAATGATTGATTTGTTTGTTTTTCTTTGTTTATTCATTTTTATTCTTTCGTTTCCTCAATTACCATATTATTAGATGACTCAGTTATGATCTTACTCAAGTACAATACGAAAATTGATAATCTATTAAATTTTAGAACAATTACAATAGAATATAGCGTCTTAATATTAAGTAACTTTCACGATGAATATGAGTTAAATTAATTTTCATACGCTGTGCTAGGATAGCTTCGGAAGGCGGGCGGTTTATGAAGTTCTTTGCCAGGCCACTTGGAGCGCTGCAAGCGACTTTCGTTTCCGTCATTTAACATTGAGGGTACACTTCTATCCTTTAGTGTTCTGTGCTTAAAAGACTGACATATCCAGTGATGTACCACCACTCCGGAACGATTTGTAGAACTCCTACACTTGAATATCACGCCAATTTCTCTGGTCGCACTCTAGTAAGCTTAGTAAACTCTAGTTACCTTGCCCACGACCTTGTCATGCCAGGTGTAGGTAATGAGCGATGAGTACTTCCCACATAACACCGCTTCTGAGCGTCTTGCTCTCCCGCGTGCCGCTACGCGCAGCGTGGCTGCTCACCTTGTTCTCGAAGTCGTGCACCTGCGCCAGGTCCCGCGGGAAGCCGTCCATGAGCACGCCCTGCGCGCTCATGTTGGTGCGCATCTGCGACTCCACCAGCTGCAGCACGTACGTCTGCGCACAAGCACGCACGCGCAAACGTCGCAATTCGAAGGGAACTGGTTTTAGGGTATTTTTAGGGTTTAGTTGCATATTGAATTGAATTGAATTGGCCTTATTTTACGTGGCGAGACTCAGGCCATGAGGCCTGCTCTTCCGTCTGACCACGCAAATTCCGCTACGCCCCTTTCACCAACCATGGGAGAAAGAAGGTATTACTTGGACGACGAAACAGGCGATTTGAATTTAGCTCAGAGGCGTCATTTAGGCTTGAGGATCTTTTACATGCAGTAAATGTACTAACATGGGACAGCCGGCTTTACTTCCCCTCCGAAGGAAGGCGTACGAAGGATTTTTTCGCCCTTAAAAATCCACGGCATCGATCGGGTTCGAACCCGCAAACTTGGATATAACAGTCCGATACGCTAACCGTTACACCATCGCTGCCGACATTGCGGTGACATGTATCACTGTGAGGCTGAGCAAATCTAGAATATTAATGGCAGTAAGAGGAAATGTCAGATAAATAAAATGGATTTTCGTCACAATCTCCAAAAGGGCTAGGTTCTTGCACAAGCAAGTGAAATAATGTTGTGATTTCCTGATGAACAGACACCAGAAAGGATGGTTGAGAGTTTTCTTCCGCAATAAAGTGACGTAAACGTTTGATTTTCCATTGAATAAATAGGGATAAGTTTTGTAACCTCAATAAATTAAAGGGAAACCGAAGAAAATGAAGGGATGGAGAAGAGAAGAAAGAGGAGCTGCAAGTAATGGCGAGTTGGGAAAAGAAAATCTGAAGATGTAAAGGAAATGATAATGGGGTACAAATACTATTAAAGGATTTGGAAACAAAGATGATGAGTGAGGATTGAATAAAAATGAGATGGAATGTGGAGTGGACATAGAAAATAAATAGAGGGTTTGGCAAAGAAGAAGAAAAGAAAAAGGTTAAGTCAAGTGTTCGCAGCTGCTTACCTTTCTTTTAAATGTATTGTTACTTGCTCGGCATTGTTACCTTTCATGGATGTTAATGCATAATTACTTCACTTTAGTTTAGCCATAAGGATGATTATCCCTAATCTACTTTCATTTGGTGATGTTTAATTCAGGAGATATTTAGATTAAAATATCGCACTACACTTCTCTGCTCTTAACTCGCTAGAGCTTCACATGAAAACAAAATACTCTTTACAGCACGAACTTCAAACTATCTCGTGGAGCAATTTCATTATTCTAGTTGGATTACCATGCGAGAAAAAGCATTATTATGCGTTACTTTCCGATCTGCGTTCGTATTTTCTGGGGATATGTAGCTCTGGAATACGTGCGTTACCTACCCCACACTTGCTCTTTTTTTTATCTAGGGCTTTTATCCAGCCGACAGCCGGTTACCCTTTACGCCCCGATGGGACGCATATTTGACCATATACTAGACACCAACACACTTGCGGGCTCCTCTGATCTGGGGTCAGCAGAACGCGAGGCCCTCGGCGACAACACATACATACAAAGTCAAGGGACAAACAGCCATGCCCAAGGCGGGACTCGAACCCGCGACCCTTCGGACCGAAGCGCTGAGTCGGTATTCGCTCTTAGCCACCTCGGCCATCCAGGTCGGCACACTTGCTCTTTAGCAGGGGGAATTCACCCCAGGGTGGGCACCTAAGCGCTAGCCTCTATCCGCACCCCCGCAGGCGTACAAGTGCGCCTCTGAGTTGGTATCTGGGTACCGCCAGAACGCAGTTGACTCTCACAGTAACCTCCCCTTACAATGCCTGGGACGGGCCACCCTGCCAGCTCAGAGCTCCCAGCTATCCAGGCTAGTTCCGGAGCCAAAACAATGCGTCCGGAACGAGTCTCTCCTCTCTGCCCAGAGTATCGGACACTGCCACGACGAAGCCAAGAGCCCAACTGGGGGCAACCCGAATTCGAGCGGCTTGGAGTCCCCGTCCCCTGTCCTCACTGTCTACACCTTTATGCTAACGACGTGAGTATTGTCAGAACCTGGGGAACCTGAGTAGGTATCAGATTTCCGCGGGACTTTTCTTTGTGGGTTCCAGAGCATTTCGAAGAATCTCCTTCACCCAATCCTGCCCAACGGTCGACGCAAGGGGACCAACTGGTGGATTGCCGGGCAAGCCCGGCAACCATGAGCTTAGCAACGCCTACTCACTGCCTCCACCTTGAAGCTAACGACATTAGTGCGGCGGCGATGGTGTAACGGTTAGCGTATCGGACTGTTATACCCAAGTTTGCGGGTTCGAACCCGATGGAAGCCGTGGATTTTTAAGGGCGAAAAAATCCTTCGTACGCCTTCCTTCGGAGGGGAAGTAAAGCCGGCTGTCTCATGTTAGTAGATTTACTGCATGTAAAATATCCTCAAGCCTAAATGACGCCTCTGAGCTAAATTCAAATCGCCTGTTTCGTCGCCCAAGTAATACCTTCTTTCTCCCATGGTTGGTGAAAGGAGTGTAACGAAATTTGCGTGGTCAGACGGCAGAGCAGGCCTCATGGCCTGAGTCGCGCCACGTAAAATAAGGCAAATTCAATTCAATTAGTGTCGTCGCGAAACTCAGGGTCCGGGTGGTCAACTACAAATCTCCACCAGAAATCACGGCAACCTACGCCATAACCACGTCACCGTGATTCCTCGTGCAGTGGAATACGAGCGGAAAGGGGTTGCTTACCTGCGGCACCATGTCGCCCGCGGCGATGGCCTGCCGGACGAGCGGCGCGTCGCTGCCGTGGCGCGGGTCCGTGGTCTCTGCGGCGGCGCGCAGCAGCCGCCCCACGCTGCAGTGCACCCAGCCCGGCGCCTGCCGCACCGCCTTCTGGCACAGCGCCGACTTGTTGCTGCCCGGCCCGCCTGCGCACGCACACGCACCCGTCACAACCCACGGTTCTTATCTCGAATACACATTTGTGGCTTTTTGTATGCAATAGACGGAGATATCGTAAATGAAGCATATAAACAATTTTTTTTAGTTCCCGATTGCCGTATGTCGATTTCGTCGAATTTGCTAAAGCATTGTTCGCTCTTGGACAAGACGTATTTATGACAGCTGCAATATTCCTGTGGCCAACTCAGAGGGCGAGGCTTTAAGGGTTTGTTTTCTTATCTCGAATACACATTTGTGGCTTTTTGTATGCAATAGACGGAGATATCGTAAATGAAGCATATAAACAATTTTTTTTTAGTTCCCGATTGCCGTATGTCGATTTCGTCGAATTTGCTAAAGCATTGTTCGCTCTTGGACAAGACGTATTTATGACAGCTGCAATATTCCTGTGGCCAACTCAGAGGGCGAGGCCGGTGTAAAGCAAACGGTCATTGGTTCGCACCGAAGTTGACGGGACATTTTCTAGAAAAACTGCTCATATAACCAGCGTTTGGCGCTTTGAAGCGCTCTAGTAGTATAATTTAGCAAGATAACAATGGTTTAGCACTAACGTTGTTAATCGATTCTATATGACTGGTCCAACAACGATAATGGGCGAGCGCTATGTGTACAAAATTACGCTAGGTTCAAATGGTTTAACCGGACCTGGGTAACTTTTTCTAATATGACACAGGAGTCAAATTACTATTGTCACTCGCAAATCAAAGGCCGAACCAAATTATTATATAAAATAAATTAATGTTATCAATTCGTAATTCATTTATAATATAATTCTGTACTTTAAATATCAACATAAATATTACAATTTAATGAACAACAAAAAATTAGTGCGATGATTGGTCCTGTACTTGGTCTAAGAGATTATAAATATTGGCTCTAATATAACTTAAGGATAATCGCATATATTTTTCCATGTCATAACCCACTATCCTTGCCAGATTTTATTTTTTTTATATTTCATCTTTGCAAGAATCTTCTTGGAGTACGATGTAGGGCATTGTGACCTCAGCGCGTGCACGGTGGAGGCAAGAAGGGAGATTGTTCTGGGATCTCCCATGGGAGAGCGCGAGGAACTTCGTTGTCATTAAATTTTAATTTCGTTAATGTATTAATGAACACAAGACTTCAAGTACCTTGTACATTAAAAGTAACTTAATATACTCGTATTTGTACATTGAATTTAATGCGTGCATTAAAATCAATACCTATTTGATGTAGACGTTTTCCCATTTCTCCTCCCTCAATATGCCTCATTATCATTCATACCATATATTTATAATCTCCAGTCCATCAAGATCATTCTTTCATCCATTCTATAAAGCTTAGACTCGTGCATCTTAATTTGTTTGTGTACATTAAATTAAATGCGCGTTCATGATAGTTATTTAATGGAATTTAAATTAAAGTAATGCAAAATTTTCTGTCAGTGCAGGTCCGTATTCACGCGCCGCTAGCTGAAGAAGACGAAAGGGGTGGATCAAACAGGTGGAGGGCCGCATCCGGATCGCGGGCCGGGATTGCCTGCCAGTGCGCTACACCAGTTCCGCTTAAGTTTGTTAAACCCTGAAGCACTGCGTGACTGCAGATCACCGGTAGGACACAATATTTGCTGTCAGCCAAAGGAAGGGGAGGGGACGATCGGGCGCGATCGGTTCTAGTCTACGGTAAAATAAAAATTAAATGCGCGGTGAAATTAGAATGGTACACGGGCTACAGCGGGTTTTCTGGTCCCTATTCGTGCTTTTGAGCAGCGCTGCTTTCTGAACCACGTGCAAGAAAGAGGAAACCGAGCATCTTGGGCCAGAGAGAGTCAGATTACCTTAGTAATCTAGAGGCTTCACAATCTGAACCAAACCTTACGAGAGCCCCTGTCCCTGCCCCGTCAGATCGAAAGGCCTTAAGAAACGTAATTTAAATCTTGACCCGCTTGCCAGAGTCCAAATAAGACCTCACCTACCTTTTTACATGCTCAGGAGACTTTGTAATGTGTTACGAAACTCTAGGCGTCTTAACTTTACTTATTATGGTGAAAGGGCTTTTTGTTGTGAAGTTAATTAATTACACATTTTTTTCTTATACAGTACTTGTGTTATAAATTTAAAAGACAAAAATTAAACATACTGCTAAATAAGTTAATTCACTTGTCACCTTTGTTTTGCATTGTATGTGGGTACTTAAGAATACAGAAAACATCAACATTCTGGTTGGTTTTGCAAATAATTGTTTGACAATGTGTAGCTATTTTCTTAACTGGTCTTCGTATTTTTTTAAGAAAAGAGCTTTAATACTAAACAAAAAGATGTCTTTAAACAACACCTCCCTCTTGAAAACACATTTTCATAGCTTGTGACGTAAGATCCTGCCTGAAAAGCGTTCCTTCTGTAGACATTGTTTTCGTTTTCAAGCATCGTATAACGCATTCGATTCAATTGCAAAACTTCTCAAACAATTCTTATTACTACTGCGTTGCCCGACCAGCACGGCTGGAATAACGAGGTGCCCTCCTATCGGTGTGTACACATCTCGAATATTCGAAGCGAGGCGAGGCGACAGCGCACACGCCATTAGGCCATGAGGTCTAAGTGGAGGGGGAAGTCCGGCAGCAGTCAGCGGCGCGGAAGGAGACTGTCCATAACGGAAATCAATGGACAGAACGCCCCACGCGGCGGCGGACACGGCGGACACGCGGTGACGAGGGTGATCTCTGCCGAGGAGAAAGTAGAATGAGGCGGGGGGGTACCTGAGGGGGCTGAGAGGCGACCAGTGTCGGACAGAAGCGAAGACGAGGGAGCGAGGTGTGAAGGAGTTTGGTATACTCCTAAGGCGGAAGTATAGGTCCTGACGGAATACAGGTCCTGACGGAATACCAGGAGAAATATTGAAATTGGGAGGGGAAGCCATGATTCCTTACCTTGCTCGGTTAATGGACGTCACTGTAAATAATAATACGATTCCTCAAAATTGGAAAGAGGCAATTGTAGTGCCGATTCACAAGGGAGGAGACAAAAGGATTGTTAATAATTACAGGCCTATAAGTTTGACATCAGTTGTATGCAAGCAGATGGAACACATGATTGCGGAATATATTAGACGAGTCTGGAATAAAACCGACTGGCTTTTTCAAAATCAACACGGTTTTCGTCCTAGCTATTCGTGCGACAGCCAGACTATTTCTTTATGTCAGGACATAGCAGATTCATTAGACGAAGGGAGTAGGGTCGATGCAGTAATATTAGACTTTTCTAAAGCATTTGATCTGGTTCCACATGGCCTTTTAATTGAAAAACTGTCAAAAACTGGATTAGATCATCGAATAATCTTGTGGATAAAAGAATTTCTTACGGGCCGAACTCAAGCAGTCAGAATAGGTGACAAACACTCATCGAAAGCCGATGTAACCTCTGGGGTCCCCCAGGGGAGTGTGTTAGGGCCATTGCTATTCTTAGCGTTTATTAATGATATTGCAACAGGAATAAAATCGAAAGTTAGACTTTTCGCCGATGATTGCATAATATATAGGAGTATTGGCGCGTCTTCGGATGAAAATGTTTTACAGAACGATCTTAACTGTTTATGGAACTGGGCGTGCAGAAATAAGATGGAATTAAATCCGGAAAAGAGTAAATTCATTTGTTTTACCAAATCTCGTTCGAATGTACACTCGAATTACAAGTTAGGAACTAACGATATACCGCGTGTAAAAAACTGTAAGTACTTGGGTTTGGTCCTGCGTAGCGACTTGGGCTGGTCGGATCATATTAACAATACGGTCAAGAAATCATGGAGGGCGCTGCACTTTGTAATGCGCATTCTAAAAAACAGTAGTTTGAATGCCCGATCTTTGGCATATACTTCACTTGTTCGTCCTATTTTAGAGTACGGAGCGGCCTGCTGGGACCCGTACAGAAAAGGGCAAATCGAGGCGTTAGATAAAATTCAAAAACGGGCCGGGAAGTTTGTAAGTCATGGACGCGTTGATGGACGAGATGAATGGGAACCCTTATCTAAGAGACGGGAACGGGCGCGTTTATGCGTAATGTACAAGATATACAAAGGGGACTCAGCATGGGCAGACCTCAGTAAAAGATTACAGAAACCTGATTATAAAAGTAGAGGAGACCATCCCTGGAAAATACGATGTAGAAAGCAAAGAACTGATGTAGGCAAGTTCTCCTTTGTGAATCGTACTATAGTAGATTGGAACAAACTACCTGCAAAAGCACTAGAGACTCTTCCTTCTAATGTAGTGAAATTTAAAAATATACTTAATTCTATGTAGGTCATCATTAATAATACTGGGACTTTTATCATTATTATTATTATTATTATTATTATTATTATTATTATTATTATTATTATTATTATTATTAGTTTCATTATTATAATCGTTAGTATTATTAATAATATGGTCATGTCTCTTATACAGTGAAGTGAAGTGAAGTGAAGTGTGGTGGGGGCATGGAAGGGGTGGGGAGTGTAGTGTAGTGCAGCGCAGTGAAATGAAGTGAAGTGGAGTGAAGTGAAGTGTTAGAAAAGCTATAAGTCAACATATAGATAACTCAAAATTAATTATAACTAGGATATTAATCTCTAATTCTAATTGTAATTATATTTGTAAATATTCGTAATAGTTTTGTAATTGTCGTATCTAGTTGTAATAATGTTGTAATCTAGTAATAATGTAATCTAGTTGTAATAATGTTTGCCACCGAGCATTAGCTCAAAGCGAACTTTAATAAATCTATCTATCTATCTATCTAGATACGGAGAGAAGTGAGGAGGAGTTCGGTATACCCGTAGACAGCTGCATAGAATAGGCGGAACTGAGGGGGAGTTTGGTATACTCCTAAGGCGGAAGTACAGATACGGAGAGAAGTGAGGAGGAGTTCGGTATACCCGTAGACAGCTGCATAGAATAGGCGGAACTGAGGGGGAGTTTGGTATACTCCTAAGGCGGAAGTATAGATACGGAGAGAAGTGAGGAGGAGTTCGGTATACCCGTAGACAGCTGCATAGAATAGGCGGAACTGGGAGGAGTTTGGTATACTCCTAAGGCGGAAGTACAGATACGGAGAGAAGTGAGGAGGAGTTCGGTATACACGTAGACAGCTGCATAGAATAGGCGAAACTGGGGGGAGTTTGGTATACTCCTAAGGCGGAAGTATAGATACGGAGAGAAGTGAGGAGGAGTTCAGTATACCCATAGACAGCTGCATAGAATAGGCGGAACTGAGGGGGAGTTTGGTATACTCCTAAGGCGGAAGTATAGATACGGAGAGAAGTGAGGAGGAGTTCGGTATACCCATAGACAGCTGCATAGAGTAGGCGGAACTGAGGGGGAGTTTGGTATACTCGTAAAGCAAAAGCACGGATACGGGGTGAAGTGAGGAAGATTTCGGTATAAGGCAGAAGCTTAGGTGAGAGAACAAGGAGACGGGAGGCCAGTATTAGGCAGAAGCGTTGACAAATGGGTCTACTTAGAGACATTTAGAAGCGTAGATAAGGAGTCCGGAGTAGGGAAGTGTAAGATTACGCGGTAGGATAGATGAGTAATTCTCTAATACTATGTAAAAAATAAAAATAATCTTATAGCATTGATGAGTAATCTAGGCCAGAGTCAAGCCACGATTGTGTAGTGATGGAGAGGATGGCTGTTGCAGAGATCAAATGTTGAGAAGCACCATCACTCGCTACCCTACAAAAAATGAACTCTTTTTATAACTCTATATGGACATTATCACAACAGTTCATCACTCGTTCATAATCGTTCGCCTGTTGGATCCAACGTCGCACCGAGATCTTGGTAGAGTGCTCTCTTTTACTAACGAAGACTTTGATGTACACTGCGTCGGCTATCGCGGCCAACACTGCAACCGGGACATGAATCCTTCTTCGCCACCTTGCCCTGTGCCTCAGCACTCTTTTGCTTTCGCTTTCTTTATCATCCACTCCACTACTCCGCCGACTCTAAATTTTGCGTCTTAAATTTTTTTATGCATCTCTGAAGGGATGCATCCACTATCCAGCAGAGACAGACATACGAGGTTTGGTGTTGACGGCAATGATAGAGAGGAAAACAAATTTGAATTTATTCTTCGATTTATTTCGAGTGACATCTCACGTTTGACCAGCTGGGTCGCGGTTATCTACTCGGACGTTTCAATTCCAAAAATTAAGTAGTATCTCTCGATTGGATAACCTCGGTCCAGCTGAACAATATATTTATCTAAAACCGAGTTTTTTTTTTTCATTTTAAGAAGTTCTTTTTCACCAAAGACATTTTACCTACACTCTCTCCAGCCGTATGCACTGCACAAATGATTGATTGATTGATTAGTGTTTCCGAGTACGACAATTTCTAAGATGGTAAGTTCCGTAAGAGTAGTGCATGTTTTATCAAGCAAGATGGCGGTAATCTTCCCCCCTTGGATGGTGAGGTCCGGCGCCGAATTTCCCGTCGGAGAGCAAGGTTTTCTCCAACTAGGTATCTCCCATCCCAGGCATGTATTGAAGTGTAGTGCACGTAACTGTGTTTGTAAGAAGGGTTGATGATAGGGCAAGAAAGAGGAAGTGCACGATTTGAGGTCGGTTTTTAGGGTACCTCTCTGGCATTTTCCTGGTATTGTAGAAACGGGAAACTAGCAATCATGACAGCCGACCGCTTGAATTCTTCTCCAGCGGCCGAATTCAACGTAGCTATGTAGCTATCTCTCAAAATTCCGTCGGTACTCGAACTCAAGGATCCCGGTCTCTCCCAGAAGCCCGGCAGTGATATCATTCGATGCCCTGAATCACCTAAGCCGGCAATGGAACACCGAAATCCTTACATCGAACTCCGGCGGCAATCGCTTTCGGTTGTCCGCGTGTCTCACCTATGACCCAGAGCACTGGCGGGAAGCCCTTGTTGGGTGGGCGGTAGGCGGGCTCGCGGTGCAGCGGCTCCACTGCCTTGGGCGCCGCCATCACCTCGTCGCCCGCGCCCACGCCCATGGGCGGCGCGGCGAGCGGCACCGCGGGCGCCACGCCCCCAACGCCCGCGCCCACCCCGCCGCCGCCGCCACCGCCGCCGCCACCGCCTGGCGCCGTGTCGCGCATGCCCAGGAGTTTGAGCACGGCGGCGCGGAAGTCTCGGTACACCAGGCTGGGCTCTCGTTCGCCGTTCACCTGTTGGAGGACAAGAAATATCATTTTCTAATTCTTTGAAGGTCCTTTGGTTTTTTATGCAGACATTTAAATCATATCAAATTTTATTATCTATATATTTAAAAAAATAAGGTATTCTGCCATGGCTTCGTTTAGAGCTTCTACTGAACCGATTGTAGTATTTTTTCCTTTAAATGAAAGAATGTGATCTCTAGATGTGTTATCAGATACTATTAGTGTTGATTCACCAATATTTACGGTAAAAATTAATTAATTAAATCATTCTTTAATAGTACGCTTATCAATAGTCAATTATTTTCTTCCAAAGTTGCTTCATGGTGGCGCTTCTTGATGTTTTGTTTTGATTGTTGAGATTTGTTTACAATTCGTCAAGGTTTTGTTTCAGTGTAATAATTGCATTGTGGCATTGATAGTTGGCATGTATTTGCTTTTGTGGTGTATTTTGTAGAGAACATTCGGACAGTGGGTTTTGCTTGGTTGTACTTAAGTAGTGAAGTTGTACATAGGTTATGTCGAATGCCGAATCGTTGCCCTCGCGCCCCAAAAGACGCAAACGTACATTAAGTGGACGCAGGGAAAGAGAAAGCGTAGAAGTCGTGTTAGTGAGGTCATTTCGTTCTCTGTTGGGTCGTTGTCTATGAAATGTCAGTTTTTTCTGCTTTGTACTTCCCACGTGAGAGAAATTCTGCAAACGAGCTTACTCTGTGTTGCTTAAATACGTTTACCTTCGAGCAATATGCCAGAAGAAATCAAAGTTGTTTATAGATGATGACACATCAAAAAACTTTAGAAATAATATTCGATAGTATAATAGTGCTCTTTCTTTTGTGTCATTCGGCATTGCCACCTGGTCATGGGCCATACATGTTCCAAATTTTGGGAACTCCACATCACAAAATATTTTCGTTATACCCTGAAGATCCAAACAACGCAACATATTGTGAACATTAGTCTGGGCACAGTATTTTACGTTTATCTCAGATCTCACCGTCAAATTTTGACGGGTTCTCACTAGTATTTTTTTACATAGGTTATTCTTTAGGGTCTAATGAAATTAAATGTGTACATAAATTAAAACAAAAAGTTGGAATAATGAATATCATTAAAAATTAGATAAAGAAAATAATAAATTACATTAAGTACAACCTGCGAGAGAAACTGCATCAAGTAAGACTTACGAACCTAAATACCAAGAAAAAGTAAATAAAACAAATATAAATTGCATTAAAATGTGTTCCCAAATATTATGAAAGCAAGTAATGTAATAACATTCAAAACGTTCTTAAAGGATCTTCATTGTTGTTTTTAATTCAATTAGCCCCTCCCTAATTCTTTGTAGTATTAATTTATTTTACATACCGTAAAGATATTTTGTCTACGTGAAGAACGAATTATATCTACAGCGATGAAGGAGTTTTTGAGCTATCCAATTCGAGTAAATAAAGTATTTTTATCATCAGGTGTAATATTTGATTGGATATTTGTTTTTTCGCCTACTATAAGCGTACTTAGGAAAAAGGAAGTATTGTAATGCTGCTTTGGAAAGTGGCAATTGTTTGTCCGAAAAACTCATATTGTGAAATCCTGACATCTAAAATGGGGATAAATCTTGTACCAAAATGTAGTAAATTACTTCTTCTAACACGTCATGAATTCAGAATCCCTTTTGTTGGGTCCTTGATTTCCCAGATACCTAAATAGTATTTTTTGGCAAAACGTCTGTTTGCGTGTTCGTCCTTCAAAATTTTTGGATTACATTATTGTTCTTTGATATTGTAAAGGACGGCACAGGTTTCATTTTCGTTGAACCCTCTGAATTTCCAAAATTGCAAAAGTTTGAAATTTTTTCGTCACCTTTCTGTAACTACAATACTGAAGATAGATATTAACGAAGCCTTTAAAAGACCTTAAAGTTCATGTACAATTTAGTATAGCTTTTCGGGTAATTTTGTGTGAAATATACGCAATTTTTAAAAAAATCTCAAAAACGCCTACAATATTTTCTTAATTTTTCTATAATAGAGAAAAAATTGCTTATAAAAATTGTGCTGGACCCATTTTAGCTGCACTCTGTGAACTTCCGAAAATTGCAAATAAAAAAATGCAGAAAAGTATGTTATAGAATCACTTATTCATGTACGATGCGGAGACAATGAAGTACTATAGCAACATTTTATTAACCATTACAAAATGCATTTAACCTGCACAAATTAAATTATTGTTATTATAATTGTTACTATTACTATTGATGAAGTCGTATATTACAAAAGATAATTTATCAGCCTCCGTTAGTAGTAAGTCAGCCTGCGCTAGTCTCCCATTTGAAATACCTATAAGTTATAACGAATCTATAATGAACCTACATCCATACCTATAACTAATTTACTCTCTACGTAGTCCTGAAAATTTGCTGGAGAAATTTTCTGGTGAATCTTTAATATAGCTAGTTACATAAATATTTCCTCTGTAGAATAACTCGAATCCAAGCTTGGCGTTCGGCCTTGAAATATTGATAAGTTATGTAATACATCATGGTAATCGTAACCTACAAATCAAACAATATATCCCAAGACGCGAAAAGGTGCATGTTAATTTCTACAGATATGTTAAAGAAGGTTGTGGCAAAAATTAAATCACTTAGAGAAATAGAAATTATCGATTATAATCTCATTACAAAGGAAAATAAGCCCAAGAGAATAGCTGCACTCTGTGGACTTCCGAAAATTGCAAATACAAAAATGCAGAAAAGTATGTTATAGAATCACTTATTCATGTACGATGCAGAGACAATGAAGTAATATAGCAACATTTTATTAACCGTTACAAAACGCATTTAACCTGCACAAATTAAATTATTGTTATTATAATTGTTACTATTACTTTTGATGAAGTCATATATTACAAAAGATAATTTATCAGCCTCCGTTAGTAGTAAGTCAGCCTCCGCTAGTCTCCCATTTGATATACCTATAAGCTATAACGAATCTATAATGAACCTACATCCATATCTATAACTAATTTACTCTCTACGTAGTTCTGAAACTTTTCTGGAGAAATTTTCTGGTGAATCTTTAATAAAGCTAGTTATATAAATATTTCATCTGTAGAATAACTCGAATCCAAGCCTGGCGTTCGGCCTTGAAATATTGATAAGTTACGTAATACATCATGGTAATCGTAACCTACAAATCAAACAATATATCCCAAGACGCGAAAAGGTGCATGTTAATTTCTACAGAAATGTTAAAGAAGGTTGTGGCAAAAATTAGATCACTCAGAGAAATAGAAATTATCGATTATAATATCATTACAAAGGAAAATAAGCCCGAGAGAATCAAGGAATGGGTCCGGGGTGTATTCGTGCACATGCTCATGCGTAGGTGGTTGCTAGAGAAGTCCTGGTCGATGTACTAGATAGTGACATTGAAGATCAGATAGTGTCATCCGGAAGAAACTCAAGGAAAGGGCAGCCTTTTTCCGTGTACAAAAACTCGATAGTAATGTCGACTTCCGTAAGTTTATTAGTACACAGTGTACTTCCTGAATACACACTACATTCTGTTGCAATTCGTGTTTTCAGTGCAGTGTTGTTGAACCAAAATACTATATGCTAAGGTTTCATGCTGTGAAAAAAACTCTTTTTTCATTTGTTGCGTCAGCTCACTTTTTAGGAGAAATGGCAGATTTCGTATATCGTTCTTAATAAGGGGACTGAAATCGATTCGTTGATTCATGATCATGTACAAAGGGGAGAAAGATTGAATTCAACTATAACGATCAGCGAATGATCAGCGATTCTCGTCATTGCTTCCTTTTTTAGCATTTGTTTCATAATTTATACTTAAAAATATTTTAGGAAGTTACAAAAGACGGACCAAAAATGTAAATCAAAGTCTGTATAGATTTATTTCATGATGAAACCTAATTTAAACAGTTAGAAAACCATTATTGTTTGATTGATTAGTGATTCCAGACGCGTCAACTACTAAGGTTGTCGCGTAAGAGGAAGTCGTAAGTGTAGTACGTGTTCTATTAATCGCGGATGTGGTGAAGTAGCCGGCCGCCAGAATTCTCCTTATTTGTAAAGTTTTTGCAAACATATTAAGGAACTACTTACTATTATATTATTATATGAATATTCTGGTTGAAAGACCCTAAGCTGAACCGATTATTATACTACAACAGTTGACATTTTTTTCAGTTTTAAACCTACAATGAAATGCATGGTTCTTATAAAGCAACAGCGTATTTACAATAGCTCTGTAATGTGTAGCATTGATTATACGTTGTATTGTGATGAGATTTAAGAAAATTGGCCCATTTTCTTACACTAAAAGTAGTATTACCTGATCTTTGAAACTTTCATGTGATGATACTTTTATTCTCCTGCCCTAACCTGTTGGTCTCTTTTGGAACATCCTTCTTGTACATCAACTCCTTACTCCTCACTCCCCGTCTTCTTGGCTTAAATTGAACAGGCGTGAATTTATTGCTTGAAACCAGTGTACGATTAAGACGTTATTTTGCATAATGTTATCCCGATAATATCAGACTGAACTCCAATGAGGAATAAGTTCTCACTCTTACTGCTATTAGGTCAATATTAGGTAGTATATACTAGTTTTTATTAGGACTGTAAAACGCAAATAAAACTACTGATATTGAAAATCCTGTAAAGGCTTCATTGAAAAGAGCTCAAAAAGTGAAGTTATGCTATTTATGTTATGTAACAAATTGTTGTTGACTTACAAAAAGAACAAAAAGTGCATTTGTTGCATTGAATATAATGATCTGAATTAACAATAATAAGAAAGATTGAATGATACACATATATAGCGGACTTTAAGTTATAGATTAGGCATTTATCATAAGGAAAAAATATGATTGAAATTACATATAATTGTCTGATGTGTACTTTAAGGAGACGAATGTGTTTTTACATAATTAACATACCGTAAACGATTTGCTTATTTTAACTTATACATGTATTAGATACGCTTATAAGTATAGGATTAGAAAAATTAACCAAATAATATTAATCAGTTTTTCAATATCAGAACAATGGTTAGGTTCAAGAGAAATTTATTGAAAGATTATCACTTTAAAATGTGCTGTTTATGAGGATACGTCACGTCAAACTTTTAATTGTAAAGGTTTTGAAGTTATACGGAATATTTATTATTGTATGGCCTGTTATATATACTTACATATTCACGTTTATACACCAAAAATAGGCCAAGGTTCTCTTTGTTGAGATGTTACTTGCTGGTCAATAGATAACCCTACCGTTTGAAAAGTAGGACGCCGCTCTGCGGAGTCGATAGTATGCATTTAAGATTTATATCATAAAGTCCTTGCTGCCATGATTCCAATGTTAATTCGTTAGCCTCAACAACCTTCTCTACAGTCATTGCATAAGATGATAATTGTATCCCTTTATTTCACCTTCATATTTTCAAATATTTCTAATTATCGCACAAGTAAGACAGCCTTTCAGAATATAAAATATTTTAAAAACCTAATTTTATTTCTTCCATAAATTCAAAACAACTTGAACCCTGAGACCGAGATACCGAATAATCTACCTTTTTTTTTTCAAACCTAATGAAAACGATCTTATAATTTTGAAAGCAAAACATTTTGCTGTGTAAGAAGTATTCTTCGCTTGGATCTTAACTGATGATCATGTAATCGCAAAACATTTAGATAAAAAAAGGTCTGAGGAACGTTTGAAGAAAAAAAATATCGAATTTTGGACAATCTTGTAAAATTATCCAAGATGAGAAATGCATAGGGGTCTTATAAAAAGAGGAATGATATGCAAATTAAAATACCCAACAATAGATTTAAAAAAGACGCCAAGCAAAAAGGTACTAAAAACATAACGTTTCAAGGTATAAACAATTAATCAGTAAAATGCGATATCAGAAAAAGGCTATCTTTATGAAAGTAGAGAAAGATGTAGATTGGTGAGGTTGTGAGTCCAGTAAATCATTTCTATACTGTGACGTAACCCAATATCAGATTCGAAATAAACACATTTATTTTGTAATAACTTCTCCGCAGTGTGTGTGTGTTGCAACCGGGTACGCCTTCCGTAGGCAGCGAAAGGGTCAATTAGTTCCGGGCAGCTGCAAAGGCGTCGCCTCCGACGAGCGAGGAGCAAGCAATGTTTGACACACGCGCCTTGGGATCTCCCCGGGGAACCATGGACCGCGCTGCTCGGAGGAATTTCAGAAGACCGCCCAAGTTTGTTTATAGGAAGTGTGCGAGAAAGAGCGCTTTCGGCTGTCTCTGGAAAATTCCATCAAAATTACTTGAGAAACGCGTAATCTGATTGGTGTAAAATCATGTACGGCGTAGTAACTTTCGCCCAGTAACGTCACGCCTTCTAAAAATTCAGCAGAAAATTCTAGAACATTCGTAGAAATTGGGGGGGGGAAGAAGTGTGTGGGCGCCGTGAAGGGCGAAGGAAGAGCAGAAGCGCGGAGGCGCTAGAGTCGTGAGGCAGAAGTGTGTGGGTGCCAGGGTAGCGCGATAAAGGCGCAGAGGTGTTATTAACACACCGAGTGTTAGGTAGATGAAAAGGAACTCTATTCAATTTTGTTATTCTTTGTGTCTCTGCTCGCTTACGCCCGCGCCAATTGTCGCAAGTTACGCGACTACGATAATTAGTGAAGTCGGTGATAATTCTCCCGACGAGTATCGTGTTTTATTCTGACGCTCGGACTTATAAACTGTCGTCACCGCTGCCGCAGACGTGTTTTTGCTCTCCTGAATGAGAGCTGGCTACGCGAAGAAACCCTTCTCCGTCACCCAAGGGACGTGCTGCCCAGAAGAAAAGGCGCCCAGCTGTTTTGCTTGTTTGGAGGTTGGAGGCCGTTCACCCCAGCGAGTTCCTCTGCCGCACATGGTGATTTTAGTTATTTGCCGAGCTCCGGCAAATAAAACGAACATTTATCACGCCCTTCAGGCTTACGTGGACTACATTCAATATTGAGAAGATGCTGGCCGCGCATTGGCCCTTTTCTTGTAATTTTGTAAGCGCATCTCTGTTTAAATTTTCCTTTATTTGTTCCAAGCAATAATCGTAAGATTTAATTGTATTAGTCTTAAGACTGCATGATAAAAAGCAAGGGTTTGAAACTGAGCTCAGATAATTATAACATTATTTCTGCTAATTTTTCTATTTTTTTAACTTCTCATTAAATTTATTTTTTTCTTTAAATTTTTTTCAATTGACCTCTATCACGTAGCCACGTCCGTCCACCGCCTAAATTTCAGGCTCTACTCGCCTCCTGAGCTAGCCGGCAACACGAGCCCAGGTAGGTGCGACCAACCGTCGGAGTTACAATACTCAAGCCTAGAAAAAACTTTTACAGAATAGGTTTAATTATATACATCTTATCAAATCAGATATTACGAAGTGTATACGTTGGAAAGAGAAACAACATTCACTGTCGTCGTAATAGAAAAGTTTTAATGACGGGACAAGTCAACAGATGTGTGGCAACAAATGTTCGAAGTAAATTCGGAATCAAATTCGGAATCGAAGTGAAGAAGGGAAGGTGCAGGCAACGAAATATTGTCGAGTAAGAAACAAGTAGCGAAGAGTACACCCCCACCGAGAAAGATAAAGTAGTTTTTTTCAAACTAGATTCCATTTTGTCTTTTATTACCTCGAAAATAGTGTGGAAAGTACTCTGCTCCTATTACAAATGGCAAAAGGAGAGCTCGACAAAACGTGAGCGCCGTGAAGCTACACATGTCCAGAAGCAAAACAAGGAGTTATCTCAGCATTTACCCAATGGATCAAAGGAAACTGGGCGTTACATCTGAAAGAATGGTCAGTGACACATAAATATATGTTATTCACTCAAGTTGCAAATAATATTGAAAATCAGGTGCAATATTAGACAATAAATAATAACATAGACAATAAATGAAATGTAATTAACGTATCTTAAAGCCTACTGAAAAGTTCTTGACATTATAAATTAAATAATCAGCATAAACAATTCAATTAAGAGTTCATCTAAAGAAGTCATTAATATCAATAAACCACGAATTTTCAATTTGTATACTCAAATAAGTTAATGAGTCAGGAACAGTTTCCTTCATAACATACGAATATCTTGCTTAGATAAATATATGGATCATCCAAAGACAAAAAAGTCATTCATTCAACTTAACTTATCTCAACAATCTCCCAGTGTGTGTATACTCCGGTTAAGTGATTAATGAAATGCATACGAGTAGCTCAAGTAATTGTACAGATTAATTTAATGACAAATGGTTGAACAAATTTTTATTTGCTGAATTCACTCATATTGTTTAGATTAAACAAGAACATCAAAACTGACTTGCTTTCTGCTCCACTGCACGCACCGGAATAAAAGTATAGAATACAAGCGGTAAATGTTAGGTTTAACTATAGTATTAATGTTTTGTGACTGTCCAAGATTATTCATTTAATTATGTAAATTTCCATTTATTTGGAAAAATGAGGATCGGAATACACGAAAAACAACGATCCACTCGCAGTTGTCAGTTTATTATATCGTTCGTGGGCTGTAATAGTGGCACAACTCAAAAATCAGGTATTATAATATTAAATATCAATATTATGCTTTCAGTATATCTGTAAATTTATATAAAGTTTTTTTGTATATTGAAAGTGTACCTAAAAAATATCATATTTTAAAGGACATAGACAAGTAAAATTCATTTCCAGTCGAGAACTCTAATATAACTAAATTATAGAGCATTCATCAATTTAATTATATTTGCTCTCTTGCTCCGTATCTATTTTATCAGAAGTCATTATGGTCAGTCTCCTTAACTACAATAAGCGTTTCAAACGAAATTTTTTCTTTCTCACGTGGTATCACACCATCAAATACAAACTGGTATGCAGGCATATCGCACCCCCAAGACATGGACTCAAGTCGTTGGAAGTCCCCTGGAGACATATGGAGTCATGCTGCCTCTTTAACCAACCGTATTGCAAAAGTGTTGCCGGTGCAGTATTTTGTGCCTGTCGATTATCCCATAAATGTTTGACGGAATTCATGTCGGGCGGTCTTGATGGCTACTCGAATTGTCCAGAATGTTCTTTAAATCAATCGCGAACACTTGTGGTCAGTTGACATGTCATCCATAAAAATTCTATTGTTGTTTGGGAACATAAAGTTTATGAATGGGTACTATTGATCTCCAAGTAGATGAACATAACCACTTACAGTCAATCATTGGTTCATTTGGACCAGAGGTCCCAGACCATTCCATATACAAACAGCCCACGCCATTAAAGAGCCACCCCAGCTGGCAGAGTTCCTTGATGACAACTTGGGTATCCGGCTTGTGGGGTCTGTGCCACACTCGTACCCTACCATCTGCTCTTACCAACTTAAATCGGAACTCATATGACTAACCCACGGTTTTCCAGTCGACTAGGATCCAATCGATATGTTCACGAGCCCACGAGAGGCGTTGCAGGCTATGTCATCCTGTTAGCAAAAGCTCTCGAGTCGGTCTTCTGCATCCATATCCCATTAATGCCAAATTCGTCGCACTGTCCTATCGGATATGTTCATCGTACATCCTACATTGATTTTTGCTGTTATTTTACGCCGTTATGCTGGTCTGTTAGCACTGACAGCTCTATGCAAACGCCGCTGCTCTCGATCATTAAGTGAAGGGTGTCGGCCACTGCTTTGAGAGGTTGTACCTGTAATTAGGTATTCTCGACACACTCTTGACAGTGTTGATCTCGGAAAATTGAATTCTTTAACGATTTCCGAAACGCGAAAGTACGCTATACTACTGCCATTTGTACATCTGTATATTCGCATATTGCTATCCCATGACTTTTGTCACCTCAGTGTTTAAGTACAGTAAGTCATATAATGAATGTACAAGATCAATTGAAATTGGCTGCATCAGGGGTGTGAGTCAGAGATATAAAAGAAGACATTAGTAACGCAACTAGTGATGGCAAATTTTACCAAAACATCGATATATCGATGTTTCCATACATCGCTAAAAGGTTTTCGATGTCGATGGAAACATTGACGAAAAAACATCGATGTTTTAATTATAGACTAATAAGCATGCTATTTCCTATCCATTTTTAATTACAGTTCGTAAAAGGGATATTTTTTATTGTTTGGGTACCAGCATGTTAGTAGTATTTTAATAAAATTTATTATCGAATATAAAGAATATAATTAACAATAAAGAACACCGTGTGTCGCTACTTTACCCTTTAGTCACTTCCATTCATACACTATCGAAGTAAAACCACCTAAAATTCTCTCAGATTGCACAGGCGAAATGTGCAGCGTGATAAAGAGGATAACACAAAACAACACTATTCCTGTGGATTGCTGCTACTCTACAACGTGTCTAAATCCCTTTATTTCAAAAAAAATAAAAAATAAAAATTAAAAACATAGATATTTTTACAACAAAATATCGTTGTGAAGAAAACATCGATGTTTTGCCTAATGGTTTCTGGTTTCCTGGTACATCGATGTTTCTGGTGGAAATGGTGGTTTATCTTATGATAAATGCCTAATGGTTTCTGGTGGTTTATCTTATGATAAATGCCTAATCTATAACTTAAAGTCCGCTATATATGTGTATAATTCAATCTTTCTTATTATTGTTAATTCAGATCATTATATTCAATGCAACAAATGCACTTTTTGTTCTTTTTGTGAGTCAACAACAATTTGTTACATAACATAAATAGCATAACTTCACTTTTTGAGCTCTTTTCAATGAAGCCTGGATTTACCTTTACAGGATTTTCAATATCAGTAGTTTTATTTGCGTTTTACAGTCCTAATAAAAACTAGTACATACAACCTAATTTTTTTTTGCCACCCCTACATGCAACGGGCGACGCGCCGCTTTGGCCTTCGGTGCGTCTCCCCGACCTCTCCCAATACTCACCCCACGAAGCCCTTTATAGGACTAAGTTTTTGTATTACTGTACTGTTCTGTTGACTTGGCGCATTGAAATAAAACGAATTAAAATAAAATGAATGACAATAAGGCTGTCTAAAAATTGTGTATTACTCACGTGGTAAAAGTTATTTTATTTTGCTCGCAATAATGCGCCTCGGGTCGCAACATTTCCTACTCGCAAAATAAAATATGACTTTTACCACTCGTGTCATAGCTATATATATATATATATATATATATATATATATATATATATATATATATAGCTATTGTTGAGTAATTTTTTCTTATAAAAAAGTCGTATTTTGGGAAGAATCAAGACCGATCTCACAATTAAAATCTTGGTTTCGAACCTCGGTTCTTGCCTCTAATTACAAACATAAAACCCGACCGTTTTCTTTTGCACTATATCAGCTTATTAATGTTAATAACTATTGTTTATATTGCGCGGGTACTTGGAGATTGATACTCTGATCCACCCTCAACATGAGCGAAATTGCTGGGATTTTCTAGATGGCCCTAGGGATGCGATGTTGCTGACGATGTTTTCAAACATAAATGCTTTGATTAAAACAGTGTATTTAACGTCGATGTACTGATTAAAACGATGTAGGATTAGGATTCGTGTTTTTACGTTGTAGATATTTTATTTTGAAATGAAGAATACATCATAACAAAAATATAAATACTTTTCAGAAAACCATCAATTGAGCATTGTTTAGACCGAAGTAGTCACGAGGGGAAAATAAGTTAGACAAGTTTTCGTCGATAAATGTGGTACTCTAATATTTTTATATATCCAAACAAATAAAAAAAATTTGTTAACTTTTTGATCATTCTTGAGCGTTGTTGTGTTAGTTAAATCTAAATTATTAATTTAAAAATAGACCACCCTCAAATTAAACCCCGCCTAGTGCGAACAATAATGTTCGAGGTTACTTAAGTGGATTTAAAATCATCGATGTGTAAAATCATCCAGGGTTTTATGACGATGTATTATTTAACATCATTTTCAACATAATGTTTTGAAACATCGATGCTTTGTTGGCAATGTTGCATCCCTAGTTGTCTTCCTACAGGTTCCTATTGTCCCTGCTGACGCGATGTAACGCTGGTGGGAGATACCTGATATGGAGGAAAAACCCGGACGCCATTGTAGGTCGGCGCTGGGTCTTGCTATTCAGCAGGGGAAGATCACCGCCACCTTCCGCGATGAAACATGCACCTCACTTAAGGGACTAATAATCAACAGTTGACGCGCCCGGAATCACTAATGAATCAATCCTTTAGGCTCCTAACAAATTATTTTCATTTCACTGATAGCCACTAGAGAGCACTATAACAAGTGTCTCAGTAATAAGTATCCATTAATTGTGTCCCTAGGAATATGATTAACAATACTGTTGTAATAATAATAATAATAATAATAATAATAATAACAATAATAATAATAATTTCAACATTCACTCTATATTGGCGAAAGTCAATGAAAAATTGTATAACATTATTATAAAATAAATTAATGCAGCAAACTTAACAATAACTTAGCTACTATCCATTCTTACCTTCGCTTCTAGCCTAATCAAAACACATGTTCTGACTTCGCGTGTCCGTTTGGCGCCAACAGTTTGCCTACTGGTTCTTTTGCTCGCACGCTTCGAGAAATTGGAAATAAGCAGAAAGCAATAGCGTTCACTTCATTTTAAAGAAGAAGCAGGTTTGAGTATTACAGGAACGCAAAAAAATGAGTTTGAGAGTTGAAAATGAGAGTTGAAAACGAAATGTCTATCAGTCCCAATCAATCAATGCCAGTTAGTCACTTTCCACAGCCAATTTGGTTTCGGCAACAACTATTTGTATTACTAAGAAAATAACGTATAATAATAGGTATTATTAAGAAATATCAACAAAAGAATAATTAACTTGCATTTGGGAAATAATTTGTTTTCCAAATCTCAAATATTTAACTTTTCAATTCTGAAAATATATTCTATATAATGTACTAATTACAGAAGTAGAGATAATTGAACGTACTTTTGAATGTGTTGTTTACAATCAGTCTCCCTTTTACAGATGCTGTGAAAGTTCCGATATCCTTCCGATTACAAGCGATGTCACGAAAATTGAGAGGATATGATGAAAGTACGCAAATGGCTACAGTATAGCAGTTCTTCGAAATGTATTTTCTTCAAATATTTACATGTATACATGAGGGAGGTCTAACTAGATGTATGTCCAGAATTGATTGTAGGAGAGTAGAAAATGAAAACAAAAACCTTGCTATTAAAAACGTTCTAAACTATTAAAAACTAAGAAGTGGGAAAACCAAAAGTCATTTAAAACGTTCAAGTCAAAACATTAATTATGCTAATCTATGAAGGGAAAAAATATTTCGAAACCCAGATCGGTTTAAAAATGCGTATTTATTGCACAGAAAACAAAGAATGATCTTCAAAATCATACCTTTTATTTTGGTCACTTTTAGTTTGGGTTTCAGTCAATAGTTA
Source organism: Teleogryllus occipitalis (assembly GCA_011170035.1). Taxonomy (NCBI): domain Eukaryota; kingdom Metazoa; phylum Arthropoda; class Insecta; order Orthoptera; family Gryllidae; genus Teleogryllus; species Teleogryllus occipitalis. The sequence continues at coordinate 94,320 of BLKR01002990.1, read as the reverse complement.
GGTAAAAAAATCCTTTATTGCTTTTGACACTACCAAGAATATGTCAAAAAAGTGTAATCTCAATTTTAAAGTGAAAATAGTATTTTTTTCAATTAGTTAATATTCAATGTCTTAAGAATCGTTGCAGCTTAGATGATCGATTGTTTTCCTTAAGATCCACAGAAAGAACCAATGTATGATACAATAGTGTCTCCGGTTCGAGAAAAGTGGTGTCTATATATACTGTTTCATTTCTTTAGCTTGTATATAGCAGAAATATGAGTGAATCATTAGCTTCGTATTTTCCAGATTTGCGTGAGATATTTGTAGCGTGCACTATAAATCTATTCTGTATCTCTTTGCATATTTTTCATGCATAACTCCCCATGGATTCAAGAATGTATAACTTTTCCTCTTTCCTTCCGTGACTACTCCTCTCTAGTTTTTCATGGCAAATGTTCCTCTTACCAAAAGATTGTTACGAAAAAGATACAATCTCTTGCCCATTATTTTGGCGGTAGGTCTTATTTCAATGTATATGCAAAAATTCAAAACATTGTGTCGACATTTCATGCTCAAATTATAATATCAGTTTTCAGAAGCTTTATTACTGCATTGCACATCAGTAGAATGTTTCATTAGGCTCAATCCTAAACATGTACTACATTATCTTTTCTTGAAACCAACTTAGCGTGACTTAACAGCTTTATCACATCTACCACTGAGATATGTATGACAGTTGTAGTAAAATCCGTTATAACTTTTGTCTTCAAGAATACATAAGAAAGAAAAAAATCAATTTTTAAAGTAAAAGTATATTTTTTGTAAAGTGTTGTTTAGAGGTGGAGGATATTTAATATCTGACGGAACGTTGTAACTCTAACGATGGTTTCTTTTTCTCGAGCTTTTTTAACCTCCCCCTCCTCTCGTATTATTTTTCGAGTTGAATAATATTTATATTCCTTAAGCCTACATATATTATACTATATATTAAGCCTACATATATAGCCTACATATATTTTTGTATTAAAAAGTAAATTACATAACGAATATTTCTTAAAATTTTGATTTCTATTTTCTAAGTCACAAATTGGCATCTCCAAGAGCTGATGTCGTAACACTGGTATTGTGGATTTCTGTATTCAGAAATTTTTACAGCTACGCTCAAGTATTTAAAAGTGATGGACTCCAGAGCATTCACGAGAATATTCGAAGATCGGTGAAAATCACTGGTGTGAAAATCGGTGGGGTTTTTATCGGTGAAAATCAGGCATACCAGAAGCAAAGCAATTCGAAAATATGTTTCTCGAAGGTAAAGTAAAAGCCTTATTCTTCTACATTTCAAATAGTACGTAATTCTTTTACTAAGGATCGGTTTATGTGTATTTATGATATATTATATTTTTTTTTAATTGAATTTGCCTTATTTTACGTGGCGAGACTCAGGCCATGAGGCCTGCTCTTCCGTCTGACCACGCAAATTCCGCTACGCCCCTTTCACCAACCATGGGAGAAAGAAGGTATTACTTGGGCGACGAAACAGGCGATTTGAATTTAGCTCAGAGGCGTCATTTAGGCTTGAGGATTTTTTACATGCAGTAAATCTACTAACATGGGACAGCCGGCTTTACTTCCCCTCCGAAGGAAAGCGTACGAAGGATTTTTTCGCCCTTAAAAATCCACGGCTTCCATCGGGTTCGAACCCGCAAACTTAGGTATGACAGTCCGATACGCTAACCGTTACACCATCGCTAACATGGGACAGCCGGCTTTACTTCCCCTCCGAAGGAAGGCGTACGAAGGATTTTTTCGCCCTTAAAAATCCACGGCTTTCATCGGGTTCGAACCCGCAAACTTGGGTATAACAGTCCGATAAGCTAACCGTTACACCATCGCCGCCGGTGAAGTTTGGGGGACCGCATAGTTTGGGGGATCACTATTTTAAAGTTGGGCATTTTGGATATATCCATATTCAATATCTCTTCAGAATCCAAGTTAACCGTGTGTTTTCTTCAGTGGGTAAGCGCGAACGTGATTCAGCCCTGCTGGTCGATGTCTGCTTGTCTCTTAATACAATCGTACAGCACTGATCATTTGTATTTCGACGAATGCACATGCGTTACTCTCAGAGCTGAAAGTAGCACGAGTCCAGATTCAATAGAGATATGAAATTACGTGATGTAGATGCCGTAGAATGGCCGTAAATATTGAGTGATTCCTGATCTCGTGAAGAAGTGACACGATAAAAGGCAAATAACCCACACTAACAATCGCTTGTGGATAAATGTTCCTGAAGAGCGTACATAATAGTATATTCTCCTTATACATGATGGCATAACGCCTATTTTTCAATGTTTTCAAATATTCAAAAGTGTTCAGGTTTTTTGTGGAATTTAAATTTACTTTTAATTAAAAGGTGAATAAATATTTAATATCAAGAGGCATTGCAAGATTTTACAAATTTACGAATTTACAAAATGGCAGTCCATTGGGTGACTCATTAACAGCGTGCTAGCTTCCTGTGAGGCGGTCCCGGGTTCGGTTCCTGGTCGGGGCAAAAAAGAATCTATTGCTTTCTAACGCAAGTTGTATCAGTTTCTATAGCTGCGTGGCGAAAGAAAAAGCAGGCATTCCAACAGGCCAAGTAAGCTAAGTACGGTAATGGGAATACATCATGTTCACCACGTGTCTCCATTACTCCTAGGCGTGGATATTAAAAAGCACTGCCCAAGCCAGAGAACATCACTAGCTGGCAAAAATCGGATTAATCCGACCTAAAATGCTAAATGCATACATCCAGAAACTAATTTTCCTTATTTTTTTCTTTGAAAGTACATGCATTTAGGCGGATAAATTGCACATGCGTAACAGATGTTTGACGTATTAATTATGGGCCGGCCCGACAAATCCCGCCGAGTGCCAGTAGCACGGCAGCGGTGGCCTGAAATACCGGCACTTATTCGTTCTCCCGTCGCCTGGGAGGTTCGGTCCCTGATAAAGTTCCTTAATATACAACACATCGCGCCGATCGAAATTCGTCAGCTCTTACTGACATGCTTACTGCGAGTGGTGCGCTACGCCATGATAATGCTCGACCACAAACGGCGCGGCAAACGGCAACCGTTCTGCAGGGGTTCGGCTGGGAGCTGTTTGATCATCTCCCAAAGTGTTCTGATCTTGCACCCAGCGACTTCCATCTTTTCCTGCACTTGATATTCTGGTCGTCCGGTCAGCGTTTTCACAACGACGAAGAGCTGAAGGCGATTCTGTCACGCTGGTTACAGTCACAGGCGGCACATTTCTACGAGACAAGTAGAGAAAAGTTGATACCACGATATAACAAGTGTCTTAATATGTGTGGTGACTATGTCGAGAAATAGCTCAAACCTGTACCTGTTGACAATAAAATTTTTAATATAACTATATTGTCTTTTATTTCACAAAATAGGGAAACTCACATTCTGGATGCGCTATGTACTAAATACAAAATGATGAATAATCATTAAATGATCAGTAGATAAATAAATAAATATTGCTGATAATTATGAATTGTGATCTTGAGATTGTAGTTTTGTAGTAATATAGTTTCATGTTACACTATCTAAATTAAGTATTTCAACATTTTTCTTGCTGGCCGGAAGTCGTAGGTTTTGAGTCCAGCGAATTTTCGACACTAGGTAGCTGAACCAAATTTAACCACAACTCTGGTGGCCGACTTGTCTGAATGTTTTTTGTCTTTCTTTCGATTAATTCCAGCTGAATATCGAATTATTATCCTAAGAATCGGAGCACGAACCGCGCGCGATCTTTCCTTCCTCGTCTTTATTTACACGCACACACGCACACGCGCGCGCGTCAGGATACCAATCGGAAGATAGTTTGTTTCGGTTAGAATGGTGCTCTCCCAGGAGAAGATTCCTGGAGAGGGAAAATCGCGAACCATCGCCAAGGTCGGTCCCGGATCTCACCTTCCAGCGGAAAAGCAACAATCACCATTTCCCGCGATATCACATGCAGAACACTTCTGGGACTAATGCCCTAATTAATTGACTCGTAATCAACAATTACTCACTCAACATTTATCTACTTCTTTATTACCAAACCAAGAAAGAGATAGCGTTTTGCAAAGATACCGGTTAAATCTATGGACGGAACGAGCTGGCTGGAGGTCAAAGGCAGTCGTTAAACGCAAGCGTGGAGCGAGAGCAGAGCGCGTTTAAGCAAAGGTCCGTCGAGCAGCAGAGCGCCTTGGCACGCCACCACGCGACGCACACACGAAACACTCGCCTCCTTTATACTTCCGCGTTTGCGTCGCTTCAGCCCCGGTCGGGAAGAATGCGCAAAGAACAGTTCAAGAACAAATTCTCTCCAAACTACTCTCACTGAGGTTGCGCTTCTCTCGTGTGTTAATAATAATGTTAAAAAGGAAATAACTATTTCACTGACTGTTTCTCAAAAAAGAGAGACGAGGTTAGTTTTTTAGTAACTACGGCTTTCCTTGCGTGCACTCTGTTTCTTCGAGAAGGTAATAGAAGTTGTTAGCTTTCGAAGAATGTTTGAAGTATGTAGTCGAGAGTTAAATGTGCTGGTTGGTGCAGTGTTTTTCACACTTTGTAAATTCATATAACTTAGCACGAGTACAAAGAACTTTTAAGATCTTCACGTGGGAATATTTTTGCCTGTGAATGTGAAACTCGGTTGGTGCAGATTTACCTTTATAATTCTGTTAATCTTGTCGCAAGATGTAAAACGCCTAAAGGAGCAATTCGAATATCTGATATGTTTATGTCAACTTCTTTCTTCAATATTCCGCTTCTCTTTTTCCTGTCTCTAATATGACACACTTATCACTAAAATCTCTACGCGATTGTATACAACATGAAAATGATGTGCAATTATTTCTTTAAACACTTATCTTCATGGACATGGAGATTTTTTCCTCTTAAGAGTACCCGCGAAAATGTTGAAATGGGGAAAGGAAATATTCAAAAACAAACTGACAAAAGAAGCATTTATGATAATAATGAATGATTCACGCTGTTTGTGAAAGTCTGTACATATTGCTAGAATTTTTCTGGACATATATATAAGGAGTCAATGTAACACAAAGCGTTTGTCTATACCTTCGAGTCATTAAACCAATTATTATTGTTTTCACGAGCAGATAGTGTATAAGTTACCTATCTACCTTTTAAACAGCAAGAACGTTGCTTAGAGTCAATCGACATTACGCCATTCACCCGGCTTTGTTGGTGGATATGAAAGGAAGAGGAGAGCATGAATCTTTTCAAGAAGCTCATTTTCAAAGAGGGTTCCTTCACATACGAAAATGCTTCTCTCGCCGAGTCGCGTGAAACCAGAGCCCGCTATAGCGACGGCGGCCGCCACGAGGGCTTCGCAAAAGACGTAGGTCGATGATCCGGCCGAGATATGGTTCATATTCGTAACTACTTCCGGTTCCACCCCGCCCCCAGCCCTCCGCCCCAACAGCGCCTTCCCAACTTCGATTTTTCGCAGGCGTCGCACTCCGTCACGCCTCGCCCCGTTCCGTCCAACTCCGCCCCACCCCGTTCTGCCCACCCCTCCCCCCACCTCCCCTCCCCCATCCCACCACATTTCGCCACGCCTCGTTGCGCCTCGAGTTCACGCAGGGTCGTCGGAACGGGCAATTTATTAAGTGTCGGAACTCTGACTTCCTAATAGGCTTATCTCTCGCACTCAAAGAGCACTTCATATGCAATGTTTCTTGCGTAGTTAATTAGTACTTCACGAGGGGAATTGTGATTTCAGATAATTGTCGTTATTTTTCCCACTGTTCAAAATTACGTGCAACTGTACAAAGTTTGGCCATTTCGAGTGGTCTGTAAAAGTGCTTCTTGGAATATTTTTAGCACAGATTACCATTTTAAAACGACTTCTGTTTTCCATATTTTATCTTATCGCACGAGGTCCAGAAATAAATTTCGAACAATTGAATAGCACCTCAGGGAGGATGAAGTGTTGCAATTTATGTCTTTCATTTCTAATTTTAGAAAATACCTGCCTGTCTCACTGCTTAGTTTAACTCCGTTGCTATGAAAACTTGTCTTTCAACCTTTGTGAAACATGCGCATTTAACATGGCCAGCTCACTTCTACTTCACTTTTCTCTCTAATACATGTTTTTTTCCTTGGGCAAATTTTTACTGTATTACCCAAATGTTAAATGTACGTTCGCTTTTTCATCAAAACCGGAATAGACCGTATCTCATTGTACGAGTGGTCAAGTCGGTCTACTTAGTATAAAAAGAAAGCACATATGAGTGCACCATTTATTTCTTAACCAAAGATTTCTTATTGTTAGATTATTTTGGATCACACATAAATTTTAAAGTTAATCCATGAATATTCTCCCTTTGCGATTCGTAGTATTTTGTGGGATGTCAATAGTTGCAAATAACATTTTTCTAAATATAGTGTTTCATTCTGTGCTTGACCGTCGAGCTGTGCACACCTCTCTCGCTAATTATTGCTGCGCCCAGAGATAAGCCCCGAGCTGGGGCCGAAGCGCTACGGTTCATTGTCAAGCGTCTTTCTTAGTGGGAAAAGTACTTACTAAATATATACTTTTTTCTTTTAAATCAGTGAACGTGTTAATTGTGAGTGTCTACTTCAAGTTCTGCCTTGTGTGGAAAATCGAGTGTTCCTCGTCGACTTTTCTGCAAGGCTTCTTCATCACCGGCCATGGAAGAACAAAGGGACCCGTTCCAACCGCTCCCCGAAGGTGTGTCCTCAGCACTGCATACGCTAAATAACTACTATCCAAATCCACCTCATCTTTTCCACTATCCACACCTCATGGACCCGTCAGCAGCGAGCCAGCCCGCATTTTCATCAGATGCCATACAACAGTCATCTCAAGAGAGGCAGCCGCCAGCACATCAGATAAGTACAACTGAATCGCCTTCAGTTAAGCGCCAGCGACTAGTTTCCAAATGCTAGTGAACAGTGCCCGAGCAGCCTGCCTACTTCTGGAGTTATGCCGTTGTATAACATAAAAACTGGCAACAGATTTACGCCTGTTGATGAAATTAATAGTATTCCTCAAGATCCTTCTAGTATTAATCCTTCTCCTTCGCAAACAGACAAAATACCCCCTATTTTCATTCATAACCCACCTGCTCACTCGGAACTCCTCAAAATAATCAAAGACCTACTAAAACATGAAAACTTTACCACAAAAGTGAAAGGATCCTACACGGAAGTTGAAGTAAATTCTGTTGATGATTTCACATTGTTCCGAAAAAATCTCTCAACTAAAGGTCTATTTTATCATACCTACCGAGATCCAACCAAAGCTACCATCTCAGTAGTGCTCCGAAACGTGCCAACATCTTACTCTGAAGAAGAAATACTCCAAGAATTAGTTGCAAAAAACTTACCTGTAATAACAGTTATACGATTAACAAACGGTGAACTCAAACCATGGCCATTATGTGCAGTAACTCTCTCCAAAACCAAAGAAGGAATGGCAATCTACAATCTAAAGGAACTTTTTAACGCCATTATAACAATAGAAGAACGTCGTCATATACCTGGTCCAGTTCAGTGTCGGCAATGTCAGACCTACGGACTTTTAAAAAAAAACTGTGGTTTTCTACCGCGCTGTGGAAAATGTGCGGGTCAACACGCTACTGTCGAATGCGCCAATGAAGTAACCAAATGTGTAAACTGTGAAAAGCCACATCGGGCCTCCAGCCGAGAATGTCAGGTATACCAGAAAATTCTACTTAGAAATGTTCTTCCCACCCAGCCGCGCAACCAACCTCCAAACATGCCTCCAACAGTCCTTCCCACACAATCTTTCACTTCCCCAAACCCATTCACCGCCTCTCCTCCCCTCCCCCCTTTAACACTTCAGAGAATGGCCCCCGAACATTTCTCCTCATGCCGCACTACGTCCAGACCGACTGAACCGAGGCCATCATCGTCATATCAACCGCCCTTATATTCAGATGTCCTAAAACATTCAACATTCCCAATTCATTCTCAATCTCAAATTATATCACAAATCGTTTCTCAGCAAGTCGAAATATTCTTTTCAAATATTTTAAATCAAATAATCCCCTTTCTTACCAACACCATTCTTCAAACTCTAAAATTCTACTATCCACAGATTTATGTCTAAAAATAAACCCCGTCATTCAATTCGCCTTATATCGTGGAATGCAAATGGCCTACGAATAAATATTCACATTCTCGCACATTTTCTGCGTAGTAATAATATTGATATAGCTTGCATCCAAGAAACCCCCTTGAGTCCCTCTGTTAAAATTTTCATCCCTGGCTATTCGATGCATCGATACGATCGTCCACGAAACCGCAGCAGTGGTGGTGTCGCTATTTTCACAAAAAATAATATCTCACATTACCAGCTTCCTGAATATGCAAACTCCACATTTGAAAATATAAGCATTGCAGTACAGCAAACCGGACAATCCTACCTCATCGTGACCTCAGTTTATAAGCCCCCAATACTCCGTACAAAACAGGTGATATTGATCCGCTTTTTTCATCAATTCAGCCTACAATTGTTGTAGGAGACTGGAACGCCAAGAATACAGTATGGGGTAACAGACTCAATTCTCCTGTCGGCATCTTCCTTCTTGCAGATACCGAAAGATTAAATCTAACAGTGATTTCTGATTCTCCCAGTTATTACCCCTATCAATCTTCAATTCAAGCAGACATTCTTGATTTCGGTATCTCTAGCAACATTACCTACAACATTTTCGTAGAACCGCAGAGCGCTCTCCCTTCAGACCATCGACCTTTTCTTTTCTCCTTAAATACTTCATTAAAAGAAAATCGCTCAGCACAGCCCTGCCACCTACAAAAAGTCAACTGGCCTCATTTTCAAATCCTTTTTTTTCGCATCCTACCGCCACTTCCATCGCTAAAAAACTCACAAGAAATTGACAGAGCCATTGACACCCTCACCCACACCATTCTCGGTACTTTAGACCTAACAACTCCCCCAGTACGTCAGCGCAACCCATTACCTCATATTTCACCAATCTTACAGAAACTGTTATATCACAAACGATATATACGAAATCACTGGCAAAAACATCGTTCTCCCTTCCTGACAACCTACCTAAACCTACTCACTAAAATAGTAAGACATCTTTTGGCAATATCAAACGCCCAATACCTTCACTTCCAAACTCAAACCGCCAACCCAACCGATCATACGCTGTGGAATATCACTCGCCATCTCTTGCGCAAACCAAGTAATATATCCACCCTTACAACCGCAGCATCCGTAACAACTTCACCTGCAGATAAAAGAAAAGTACTAGGTGAATACTCTGCCACAACCTTTACTCCCCATCCTTCATAAAACCCCCTTCATGATAATTTAGTCCTTGAAGGAATCCGACGAACTGTAACAACAGTCCCAATATGACCAAAATGTATATCTCCCATCGAAATTGTAAATATTTTATCTGTCGCTACCCCAAAAGTTTCCAGCGGTCACAACCTAATTCCTACATATGTACTTAAGCGCCTCCCAATCAGAGCCATTTTACATATTACATCAATAGTCAATGCATCTTTCCATCTATCATACTACCCTTGCAAGTGGAAATACGCCCACAGTATTCCAAATCTGAAACCAGACAAGCCAAAAAACGATCCGTCAAGTTATCGCCCAATTAGTCTTCTGCCCTCCTTAGGAAAACTATTTGAAAAATGTATCCTCGCCAGATTAATCTCCTATCTCAGTTCAGTCCAAGCCATACCTTCACACCAATTCGGTTTTCAACCACTTCTTTCAACAAATCACCAGATATTAAGATTAACGGAGGATATAATCGAAGGTTTCCACGAAAAGAAACACACGGTTACAATCTTCCTCGATGTAGCAAAAGCTTTTGACACAGTGTGGCACCCAGGACTATTATTCAAAATTATCCAAATCGGAACCACCCACTATCTTTTTTATATTATCAAAAGCTTCCTTAGAGATCGCACTTTTTCAGTTCGCCTTCCTGGAACTCTTTCGTCATCCTTCCCCATAAAAGCAGGAGTACCCCAAGGATCTGTTCTCTCTCCCACACTATTCAATCTCTGTACTGCTGATATTCCATCCCCCCACATACCTCAATTGCACTGTTTGCTGATGATACCGCTATATATTCCGCAAACCCTGATATTGTCACCGCACAAGAAGACCTGCACCTCTCCCTGTTCTCCGACTAGGCCAAGAAATGGAACATCCGGATAAACCCAGGAAAGAGTCAGGCCAAAATCTTCACGCTCCGCAGACCAAATAATCCTCCCCTTCTTAAGTACCAAGGAGAAAATATAACATGGCTCCCCAACAATAAGCCTGTGAAATATCTTGGTGTACTGTTTGATAGAAGGCTCTCCTGGAAATCTAATATTCTTCACAGAATAACTCTGGCCACCCGTAGAACCCACCAATTATATCCCATACTCAAAAAGGCATCATCCCTACGACTCCATGTTGCTACTTACCTATACCAATCAGTGATCCGTCCAATCTTATCCTATGCGTCTCCTATCTGGGCCTCAGCCAGCAAGTCAAATATCCATAAAATGCAAATTTTCCAAAACAAATTCCTTCGAATTATTACAGAAGCTCCCTGGTTTTTACCTAACTCCCAGTTACATAATGAACTCTGCATTACTCCGATCTCCGTCCATTTCTCCCTCCTATCCTCTCGCTTCTATTCTAAAATTCCCCAGATTCCCTCAGCCGTACATTTCAAAATCGGAAAACAAAATCCTCATCACAATAGATTAAAGCGTAAACTACCGCGACAGTTCTTAGACCCTCCCTGATCATCATGGACCCGATGTGGCTTCGCACGTTTAATCTGCATGAACTCAACATATTCTATCTGTCAATAATGTTTCTTAAACAATGTTAACATAATTCAATGTACCTCCATTGCATCGTACTCGGCTGCTGAGGGCCTTCGGGCCAAGCAGAAATAAATGAAAAAGAATATAGTGTTTGGTGTTCTATTAATAAGATTGTATATTGATGAAGGTTTTTTCTCTTGTGGCCTTATATTGCAAATCCATCTGTCAACTATCATGAATGATTTTTCCTCCAGTTCAATGAACTTCTACTGACTATGTAGGATTTATTTTCTAATTTGTATTTGTTTCTACTTTACATATTACCTAAAAAACTGCAAAGTGATTATGGTTATTATAGGAAGTCAGAGTTTGAACCAGTAATTTTGTAATAAATATTTTAAAGGGGAAAGTTGATAAAAAGTAAGTCCAATGTCACAATTGATGGCCATGAAACTTGTTACAGGAAGAACATGACCTTGCACGCAACGGTCGATCATGGTCCTTGAAAAGCCACTTCGAAACAGGAGAAGGAAGGGAAGTCTAAGAGAATTGAAAATATCCGGGAGACTATTGAGTGGACATCGAGTGCACTCATATTGATAAAATCTGATGTACGGCGAAGTACGAATTTCGAAGCAACAGAAAACAATGAGAATTATACTAATTATATTAACTGAATAGACGAGTTATCCTAAGAAAAAATAACTTTTTAACTCGTAAATAATAACATGTGAGGGGAGAAAGTGTTTTTATTTCCTAAATTTGACATTTGGAAAAAGAGGCAAATGAGGTCGAAAAAAGTGGTGCATATTGAGATGGTGCAAGGGAGGGATAGGAAGCAGGAAAACGAAATATTACTCAAGATACCTCCCACAACCTCGTTGGCCATTTTAAATTCCACAAAAAGGCATGAATTTCATCCTCAGCAAAATCAATGCGCTGGCTGTTACATGTTTCACATCATTTGCGAGTGGACATTAAGTACAGAACAGACTACAAATAGAATAAGATATTGGCAGAATAGTAAGTTGTACGCTAATATGTTGTGCGCTGTAAATACAGTTACTGGATTATCTAAACTTTAATAGAAATAATAGGTCATACACTTATTTTCTAGTGGATAGATTGAAACGAAATTATAAAGAATATGTTAATGGGCTACACACGTTCGAGGTTCCTGTCAGATTTATCCGTTCAATTCTACCCGTTCGGGCACACCAACAACAGTGACCGCCACTTCCTGGCGGGTACAACGTCATGAAATAAAATCCTGATAAACTACGGGGTATGTTCGCACTATTCGGTGTTGATCGTATCCTCAAGGATTGTGCAAGTAACAATTTTCCGAGTAAGTCCCTCAGAGGGCAAGCAGCGACTCACTCTTCGCCAAATGTGCATGCTCTCCCGAAAAGTAGGGAGCTACGGTTGTGCGTTTGGGGGGCAGTCAGCCTACCGTCAAGCTGAGAAAACATGAGCACGTAAACTCGGTCGGGAAAAGCGGGACGTATTTGATTATTTTAATTTATTAACTATTTATTTAAAGTCAAAAACATGCTAAAATTGTGTGTAAAATATGGGGGACAAGTGCAAATTCTGCATGTTTTTTAGTGTTCCAGAATACCTACCCCCACTCAATGACTACATTAAATTGAATAATAAATAAAAGGAGCAACGAGAGTTTTTGAAACTAGCAATAATTGTTCCTGAGTAGTAGAAAATATTTTCACATGCAAATGCGCTAAATATGTTGGCTTATATCGCTTAAAATTCCTCTTGTGAAGAAATCTACACTGGTAACATGGGAAACAATTTCTTTTATGGTACTGATTACAAAATAAAGAAATTCCCCACTAACTAATATGCATACTAGCGTATGTGAGAAACTTTCGGACACACGACACATGTAATAAAGTACGGGTAAACCCGTATCCCGAACGTGAAACATCGTAACACAACAAACAATATTTTACAGGGGGAATTAGAAGTCATCTCTTCAACGCAGATTATAAGAGATGCCGGACATTATAAGTGCATGCCGAACAAACAGGAAGCTGTTTATCATTCAGTTTCGTTTAGGTGCTCCACAAGCCTGTGGACATCCATGATCACCTGTCAACTACTTTTATCATCAATCTATTATCTTTATAGTCAAATACATAAAGATATCATTTTTATAGTCAAATAGATATATAGTCAAATTTAAACGAAAATAACAGACCGTTGGATATTTTTACAAACAGGATAAAACGTACGATATTCGTATCGTAAATGTCACAACACATTAGTCGTAAATAGCTGCTATATTGCTCCCATCGCCATTCCAAGATAACAGTGCACATCGTTATTAAAACCCACGGAATTGGCAATAAATAAATTTCACAAATGAACCTCGGTTTAGTGTCACAAATCATTCCAATAAGTTATCTTGTAACTGAAAAAATTAAATCTTAAGCATTTGCAAATGTATTCGGGGTAATTGTAAAGTCATTGAAGTCGGTTTTGAATTAAACCTAATGGTGCTAAAACAGCACGTACTTTCACGCCCGTATCTCCAAGCAAAATTACGCGAAAATTACTCAAAATTTTGAAACTTATATGACTTTATTTCAAAATCTCTTATTAAGAAACAGGTTTCATTAAGGGACATTTCTATCTTTAATATATTAGTTGTAGGAAAACTCCGAAAAAATTTTGAACTTTAGCAATTATCGAAAACTCAGGGTTTTCAACGAACATGAGACCTGCTCCATACTCTTAAACCCCTTTCGCACTATCCCAGCAACAAAATTTAATCAAAAATAATGAAGCCATTTTTTCAAAATTTTGAACATGTCCCAGGAAATAACAATTTTGGAGAACATCGGCTGAACGATGTAGCCGCTAGCGTTGTTCACAGACGGCCGGACAGACGTTTTGCCGTCATTCGATTTTTCGGTATCAAGAATCCACAAAACATGGATTCTGGCTACACCATGTGTTAGAGGATTTTTTCTAAATTTATCAACTGGATTTATCCACTTTTTCGTTATCACGGTCCTGTAATAAGAGTTTTTCTGCTGAAAATCCGCCGTCTTTCCGCGCAGCATTACATGACTTTCTCTCTTCTCCGTATCGAGAAAGTAAAATGCAAAATCTTTTCCTCCTCCTAGCGTCACTAAATATTACTCTTTTTTTAAAGTGCAGGATATTGACAGATCTAGAGAAGTAGTAAATTGCATTGTTAAATAAATCTCTAGTTTTAATATTGGACCCGCAGGAGAGGTTCGAAAAGAAATTTGGACTTAACATTTTTTTAAAATTTCATAGGTAATAAAGAAAATAAGAACTGTTCCGTGTAAATAAAGGCCGTTTTCTATTCGAGCAAAAAATATAAAGAAAAAAATTTCAGCTATGTTCCAGAAAATGCAGGCATGTTATGATGTCGTAGGGATTTCATGTTAAGTACCGCTCAAAATTAAAATATTTTTCCTATCTTTGGACCGGAATTGGATTTGACTCTTGGCGTACTTACCAACTTTCAGTCGAAAGTTTTTAATCTGACAGAGTTATATATTAAACATCCATCCACACAAACATCTCGGTTTTGGGGTAACAGTATTGCGTGTAGATCCTCGCATCTGCACCAATCTTATCCGACTTTGGAACAGCAAAAGATCTTAATTCAGTTCTAAAATTATAGTGAAAATAACCTTCAGCACTGATTTTACACTCAGAAATTGAAGTTCGTATTCTTGAGGTGATTCCAATAAATCAAAAAGGTTAGAAAATGTTGATGTATCGCTTTATCTGAACCACTCTTCTTATGATTAAAAACACGTTTTTTATCAAGTACCAGGATAGGTAATGAATGTTCAAAGAATCAAAAGGAGATATGCATGGATCTGGCGATAAAAATTTCTAGTTTGGAGACTTTCGTAACAGAAGACTGATTTTTTCCCACTATACTACCATACTTTCCTCCCACCATACTACGGAAGAGCAGGGTTCATGGCCTGAGCCTCGCCACGTAAAATAAGGCACATTCAATTCAATTCAATACTATTATCTAGAAAAGCATTAGAATAATCTCAACAATTCGATCTCAAATTTGTGGTCGTGAAGTGCCTGGTTGATATTCTTTAGCGCTGTAACTTTGCAGACACGTCATGATCATGTATGTCTATTAGCGGTTCTAAAAATTGTTAACATTGGTGCAGGTGGCGAGGAAATTTAGGCATTTTGTACCCTAAAATCGGGATGTCTTCATATATCCATATACTATATCATATATTCATCCATCGGATGGATTCATATAAATATGTGACCCAAGGCTAAATGGAAGAAAATTTTCAGTATGCCGCGTAGTTCCACTTTCATTACAAGTTTTGAATACCTAACAAATTACATTTTTCTTGGAATACAAAAATACTATCCTTATTTACCTAATATATGTTTAGAAGACTTTTCCTTTAAAAGGAAGGTAAAAAAATGGAAGATGTATATATTATATTATGCACATTTGCAAAATGAAGTGAACATTCTATTGCCGGCAAATTAATGGTTGTTTCTTTTCGAATGTGAAATGTAGTTAGGTTTCGTTAAAGGACTTATTGTGAACTTCATTTAAGACCGCAATGCAACATCTGTCAATAACCAATTTCTCAGAAAGAGCTCCGAGGTTAATGTGTGTTTCACGATTATTTTCCATGCACGCTTTCTGAAAAACCAGAGCACGGACTCTCAGCCAAAACCCACTTTCAAGAAATCAAATCAATATTGAGTCAGATACAAATTGATGCTAATTTTTTAATTATTGATGTTTCGATGGGTTACAGACTTTGAAGTGAAATTTCAAGTCGAAACAACAATAATCATCTAAGTGGTCAATTATGTCGAATTTAATGCTTGACAGTCCAGCGTATTTCTGAAGATATAAATATTTACGCTCTTTTAAGTGATTACGTGTATTAAAGGATGGGAATTTAATTTACTTTGTGCCCTTCAAGCGATAACTTTCAGCGAAAAACTAAATTTCCTTTTAATACGAAGTACCCCAAAGAAGCAATATAAACGAACTGCCACCGGAAACATCGTGGTGTACTTATGTCAAAGCATCTAAACACTGAGTAATTCCTCGCTCTCCATTGAAGGCGAACGTCTGTGTGGGAAGCAGAGCGAGATCAAAATGAAAACTAAACAGAGCACTCCCTCGGGACAAAGACCAGAGACAACAGCCGGGGCCGATGCTATCGCATCATGCGAGAACCTATGACGTTAGCATATCGACTGGTATCGACCACATTGTCGCTCAGTTGTTGCCTAGCACTCCGGTTTTTTTTTCGCGTTGAGGTCGTCGGGGCGTCCCGCTGGCCGACCGGGTCCCCAGCCCCGGCCCGCTTGCCGTCGAAACGCTGCGGCTATCGATGTTTGAGTAACGCGGGCGCTGTGCAGGCCGGCGCCTCGTGAAGGGGGGGTGATGGTGGAAGGAGGATGTTCGAGGACGACCGAGGACAGAGCACAAGAGATCGCGGAATTGAATTCTAGAGGCGACAATATGGCTGGGGGGAGGGACGGGGGGAGAGATGGCGCCGGTGCTTAATGAGTTCAGGCGTTTATTTACGCTAGGGCAGAGTTTCTCAAACTGCGACTGCTGGCCACCGACTGTCTGACACGAACGGGCATGTGACACACAGGATTGAACTGTCAAAAAAACGCGTTTGATTTAAATAAATACTCATCAAAAAAATGTTTAACTTTTTTCTTTGTACGTTTCATGTATGTTGATAAGTAAATAAACAGATATAGATTTTCATTATTATAACAAGAGTTTATTATCATAAAATAATAATTGATTCTGAAATGCGAAAGGCTTTAAGACCATCTTCTGTTACACATTTTATAATGTAAATAAATAACACGTCTTTATATTTCATGCAAAATTCAATAAAAACTCATTTAACTCAAGGCCATTTTTGATACGTTAGTGTTAAGTAAATATGCAGTTGTTTGAAAACTTTCTTATCTAAGTATTATTTTGGCCAATTTATTTGTAGTTTTTCCTGTTTAGATTTCCCTGGATGGTTCATGGCGATTCTTCTCTCTTTCCATGCAAGGGGCCCGGGGTCAATTCCCAGAGGAAGCAAAATAAATCTGAAGCTTCCGCAAAAATGTCACTGACTGAGCCACTGTAGCGATCAGAAAACTCTGAGGGTTTAGGCGGTGCTGAGTAATGGCATTTGTTCTTTGTTAGTGCTGCTCGAAGGGGCAGTCGCTGCTTCCGCTTTTTCTGGTTGGATGAACAAGGCAATGACAAACTTCCTCATTGCCTCCAAATGGTCTAATATGCCTAATTAGTGCCCATCTTAAGAGGCATTGAGGATCCATAGACTCCGGATATTGATTGTACCAACAGAATATTTAGATGGTCAATGCAGAGAGTATTATTCAAATATGTGTTATTAGTAGCTCAGCAAATATACATACTTCACAACAAATTTTCAGAAAATGATGTCATCTGAAATTTTTTCACTTCATATTTTTCATTTTGATCGTGGTATTTTTTTAAATTAATGGTATCGTTCCACATACTTTGTTTTCATAAAACATGAACTAAAATAAAATATGTGAAAACATATTTCAGATATGTTATTTTTCTTATTAGCATAATTGCAATATGGAATTTCACATCAACCTTATCGTCTTTTGATAAACTCTTCTTGGCAATTGGATTTTCTATAAATGACCACTATCACGCTCATTTGTATACATTGCACAGAAAAACTTTTCATATTATTTCGTATACTTGAATTAATTTCTGGAAAGTATTATCAAAATTATATCTCCACTTAAATAACTAAAGAGTGGTTATAAACTGAAGTTTAGGCTTCTTTCAAATACAATTCCATTGAGAAAGATGTTGTCGAAGGAACGGTTGTTCCCATCTTTGAATGTGTGATATGATATGATATGATATGATATGTCTCTGATATGATATTTATATTTCTGTGCAGGTCAGAATGAAATATTGCTGCAGATGGGATTGCAGGTTGATGGAGAACTCGCTTCTAATATTAAAAAAAAATTCAAAATACGAAAACATTCCTTTTTTCGCAACATATCAAACAATAAACATTCAGAAAACTTGTATTTATTCTCAAGAAGGTTGTTCTATATGATTTGGATTGGACCATAACGATTCTGCCAATTGTAGACAAAATTGTGGTCATCCTTATAGTATAGTACACGACTGATCTACTAATGTAGTACATTTGTATACATACATGTTCTATATTCGTTTTGAAATACTATAGTTTCCAAGTACACCTATTTCGACTTATTACACATACAGTTTTGACTGTTCTAAAACTAAGTAAATAAAATAATGTCTTTAAAATTTTCGTTCCTCAGACTATCAGTCTTACTGAAAGCAATGTTACTTCTGCGCATACTACATACATAGTATAGAGAAAGCTATGTAATGCTACAACGAAAAAGGCGCTTTTGCGGGAAAAAAATAGTATTGTAGATCGCTGATACCGGAAAATAGGATAAATCTTGTTCTTATATGTAGGATATTACTTCCTCTAACACACTGTGTAGTCAGAATTCATGTTTTGTGGGTCCTTAAAACCGAAAAATTGGTTTCCGGCAAAACGTCTGTCTGTCGTCTGTCCCTTCGTCAGTGAACGACGCTAGCTCCTAAACCGTCAGCAGCATTTTCACAAAAGAAATATATTTCGTAGTCGATCTGACTGATGTCACGGTCCCTCGAATTTGAAAGCGATGTTTTAATTTTTGGGAGTACTTTACATGAAACCTCAAAGACTTTTCAGTTTTCTCAAAAATTGCTCGAAATATTTTTATTAAATTTTGTGCTCTGCGTAAAGAATTCTTAAAAACGGCGCAGTTCAGTTTAGTTGAAATATCTGAATTTTCGTAAATTGTAAAGGTTCAACATCTTTTCGGCGTCTTCCTACAACTACAGTAATGAACGCAGAGATGTTTTTCTCTGAATAAATTCTGTTCTTCAAAAGTAGATCTTCAAATGAGGACATACACATTGTTTCCAAAATATGAATAGTTATCGCGAAATTTTTAATGAACTATGAGCAATAATAAAAAATTTGAAAAACAAAAATTGCTTATAAACTGCTTAAAGTTTTCACTTTCGCGCTACGGACTAGAGAGAAATTTATGTAAACGACGAATTTTTTGTAGGAAAACTCTTGTTACAGGGCCCTGATAACGAAAAAGCAAGACATTCCATTGTTAAATTTTGGAGGAAAGATCCTCTAACACGTGGTGTAGCCAGAATCCAAGTTTTATGGTCCTTGATACCGAAACATCGAATGACGGCAATACGTCCGTCGGCTAAATCGTTCATCCGATTTTCTCCAAAATTGATATTCCCCAAAGGACCTAGCTAATGTCACGGTCTCTTGAATTTGAAACCGATATTTTCATTATCACAGTACTTTACATGAATCCTCTCAGACATTTTCAAAATTTTCAAAAATGTCTCCAACGTTTTTGATTAAATTATGTTGGATATTGTAAAATACGTTTGCGAGAATGGTGCAGGTCTAATTTTTGTTCAAGTCTCTAATATTTTGAAAATTGCAAAAAATCTCAATTTTTCGGCGTCTTCCCACAAATTTAATTATGAAGACAGAGATTTTTCCCTTAATAAAATCTGTTCCTTAAAGATAAATTTCGAGATAAGGTCTTGTACAACTTTTCGAAAATTTGAATACCTTTCAAGTAATTTTGCGAGAAAACACAGGCGAGAAAGTACCTGCTATTTTAGCACCACTAGTTTCTTTAAACCTTTAGAGCGGATAAAGCTACATGCGCTGAATAACATGACCGAATCATAATTTTAATGTGTTATTTAGATTATTTTAAATTACACAAATATAATTTTCTTTATACATTACTTACGTCATTAATGTTTACGTAATCGGCAATGTTCATACATTATTGTATTATTGTAAGTACAAGTGCTTCAAATTATTTCTTATGAAATATCTCTAAAACTCAAAACTTTTCTGCGAAAATGAGATCCAAATTGTGCCTTTTCAGAAGCGCACAAACGACATTTTCCCAAGAATGGATGTAATTTTTTTAACGAAAGGTTTTACTCTTTTGTAATATTCTTAAATACACATGTCAATTCTATTTTTCGGGGGTTGAAAAATTCATAAAACGAGAAAAAATGTCGTTTGGTGCCGAAAGGTAACATCTTAGGTAAGTGGGAGACGGAGGGGGGGACACCGAAAAGGTGGCCTAAAAAGATTAGAAAACTAACTAGTACGAGAAAGTCTGTGCCATTCTATAGCACTAAAAGTTTTTTATGACATTGTTTCAATAACAAATTGCACTATAAACTATCGGTTGTTTTTCATACGACAATCGATTCCTTAAAAATCGATACGGTTGTGGGCCTGCTCAATGCGGAGCGTGGATGAGGTGGTCGCGGCGTTCGAGGTCGATTGGCGCCCCGGAGGCGCACGCCACCGCTGCTCCCCGCCTCAATTAACCTGGCGGCGGAACGCACCGCGCGATGGGCCACACAAGTCGAGACGCAGGCGCAACGTTTTTTGTTTTTTTTTATTTATTTATAGTCGCATCAACTGCGAGGTTATTAGCGACTATTCAGTAAGTTACAATAAGGGTTTTTTATAGCATGGTTACATACTTCTTTACATTTTTTACATTTTTGTTCAGTGAATTACATTACAATTTACATTGCACCAGTGGTTGGAAATATTTCACATGTTATGGTAATATACACAATACATACACTTTAAAAAAAAAAGAAACAGTATTACAGTTCGTGAGAGACATTAATTGATTTACAAAATTTTATAATTTTTTCTTGTTGGGTGCTTGAATGAAGTAAAGCATCAACATTAAAGTTCTGTAAGATTGATTGGCGGGATTGGTTGTACTTAGGACAGTCCTGAATAATGTGTAATATTGTTATTTGTACATTACATATATTGCAAATGGGAGTATCCTTGTTTAATAGGTGGATGTGAGTAAGGCAAGCGCAACGTTATGGGTCCCACTGTTTCACTTTCTCGCTACCGCTTACGCTGTATAGAGAAAGTTATATAATGCTGTGCGAAAAAACGGCGAAGTTTCGGCAGAACAAATCTTATTGTAGGGCCCTGGCAACGAAAAAGTGGATAAATCCAGTTGCTAAATTTAGAAAAAATCCTCTAACTCTTGGTGGAGCCAGAATCCATATTTTGCGGATCCTTGATACCGAAAAATCCAATGACGCCAGAACGTTTCGCCATCCGCCTGTCCGTCCGTGTGTGAACAATTTTCGATTTTCTCCAAAATTGGCATTCCCCGATCGATCTGGCTGATCGATCTTGAATTTGAAACTGAAATTTTAATTGTGGTACTTTACATGAAGCCCCTTGGACATTTTGAAAGTTTTCAAAAAATGGCTCCAACGTTTTTGATTAAACTTTATTGTGAAGGACTTTTAAGAGAATGGTGTAGGTCTCATGTTCGTGAATATCCTGATTTTTAGAAAATTGCAACAGCTGAAGTTTTTTTCGGCGTCTTCTTACAACCAAAATATCAAAATACAGATGTTTCTCCTTAAGAAAATCTGTTCCTTAGAGATTGGTTTTCAAATAAGCCTGTGTACAATTTTTCGAAAATTTGAGTTTTACAAAAAATGATGACTGAGATGTGTTAATTCGGAGAAAAATTGCTGTGTAAATAGTATTACGTAAGCATTACTAAGGACGAGATAGTATGTGCTGTTTTAGCGCCTCTAGTTTTTATTGTATTTAAGGTCGCTTCTTAACTGCTTGGTCTTCTAGCAACCACTGAGATTTTTAACATTGAGATAATTGTGAGTGGAACACATACGGACACAAGACAACATCCATGCCTGGGCGGGATTCGTACCTACGAAACTTCGAGCCAAGGTAGCCACTATATTTCAGCTTTAGTGACCTCGACTATCAGACCAGCAAAGTTATCAACATTATTAAGGCGTTATAAAGCAAATAATGGACGTGGTTGGAGTTTGTAACCCGCGATAATAGCGAGGTTTATAATCAAGCAATTCTGTTATTTGGTAATCTGCTATATGTTTTTCAATACTTTTTGTAACATCACCTACTTAAAAGAAAGGATTATATAAATAAAAATATATCTTCGTTTTGAATGGAAGTAGGGTCGGCTATCTTTTGTTGCAACTCCATTTTATTTCGATTGTTCTTCGTGCACGGCGGACGAAAATCTTTAATGGACGTCGGTCGAACGAGGTCGGACGAGGTCTTTAATGGAATCTGTGTCATTACACTATAAAAACACAGTATTGCGAAAAATAAGGCGAAAGCTCCAGTAGAAACAAATGTTAAGAAAAGTTTAGTAGATTTCTTAAAATTAATGTCCTAAAGTAATTAGTTACGTGAAAATAAATGGGATACATTCAGAACGAATATCCATTTCAGAAATGGCCAATATTTTTAATAGCCTGTATATCCAAATCTCGATTTTGGTCCACAAGTAGACACATGAAAATTACCAGATATTGATTATTGTCCGATATTAGACTCAGCAATGGTCAGTCAATATTCTATCAACTGAATGTGTTTGAGGCAATTTAAATCCAAAGCAGTTCCTTTTAATTTATTGCAATGCTAATATTAATAATACGTTTACAACTTCTTTACCTATAAAATAAGGGAAAAGAAAAAAATGTATCTCCGATATACACCTCACCATTGGAAGACATAAGTATCACGTTCTGTAAGATGACAGCAAGTGAGAAGCCTCCAATTCTTTTTCAAAGTCCCCAGATTTTATTCAAAATGGGAAGCACATAAGTTTGTGAAGTAGCACTATTGAGGCACAGGACATTACTGGTCTCTTGGTACTAAAAAAGTTTGTTTTGTACCCCAGCCTCTTGTGGCTCCTGGGCAACGTGCTAGTTTTCCGTGGTTGGAACCTAGGTTCGAACACCGATCGAACGGAATTCGCAGAGATCAAAAATTATAGCTGTAGCTTTCCGTTTCAATCGTCTCGGTTTCTATAGCTGTGTGACGAAAAAAGTTTCAAACATGCCAAGTATACTAGATACAGTGATGGGAATGATACACATGTTCGTCACATGTCTCCCTTACCCCCAGGCGTGGAGAATAAATAATAGCAGGGCCCAGACTTGGAACATCGCTAGCTGACAGAAGTTGGATTAATCCGACCCTAAAATGTCAAATACATTCATACAGACTTTTACTCTCCTTACTGTAGAATACCGCCATACATTACCGCACACTACACAATCAACTCTGCAATACCGTCTCAAATTTTCTGTCCGTTTGTCTTTTGGAGCTGTAACTTCACACACACTTCAAGATCAAGGTGTTGTTCCAAAGATGGTTCAGATTGGTGCAGATCGCAAGGATATACACATAATTTAAGAAAAGTACAGGGGTCACGTCACCAATACGATCTCGAATAACCGTCTTAAAATCCGTGTGCAGGGTTATTTTAAGCTGTGATTTCACACACACGTCAGGTATATACTCCTTTAGTGGTAATACATTGTTAATATTCGTGCAGGAGAGAAGATGGTGTAATTTTGTATTCGAAAATAGTTTTGTACATAAGGATGAATGTGTCATCCATAGCTGTTAGATTAGAAACGTTCGCGATGAAACTTGGTAAATAGTCAGGAGTTAGATCTAGTTGTGCATTACGGTGATCATTAAGGTATTTTCAATTTTGGGGGTAATTTACATGAAGCCCTCATGTTGTTGTTGTTGTTGTTAGAGAAGCTGTTATAGCTAATTTTCTTAAGTTCGAAGAGGTTTTTATATAAAAAGTTTTCAGTAAGTATGTAAACGCAATCGTTTGACACGTGTGTCCTTTCATAAAAAATCATTGGTTATAATTATATGGTGTATTGCGTATTTAAGATTTTGTTGGGTTGAAAATAGAATAAGAATAACGATAAATCTTTGACAGTAAAATTAAACACTTAAAGAGATTACTCCAAAAATATCTATACACAGTGTGATATTATCATTCTGAGTTTAAATCGTAAATATTGCTGCAGATGATATTCATATCTCCGTCAGCACAAAAACAAAAATATTAAAAGAATTCACTGAAAAAAAATGTACATATTTATGTTATTTTTAGGTGTTCCTCATTTCATCTTTAACATTAAAAGCATCATCTTTTTATATAAAAACCTCTTCGAACTTCACAAAATCACCTCATCGTGAAAGTACTTTCAAATAGTTTCAAACTCAGAGAAAATTTTCTTTGTGCGCACTGAGCGTTGTTTAGACCCTTTGTCCTCAATCTCTAATTGTATTTCCGTTGAGAACAGCGTCACCTGACTCGCACTATACGGGCCGCCATTAGAGAAAATGGAAATGAGTCCGCAACTGCGTCATTTTGTTTTTCCAAACACAACAAACGCTTATGTTCTCTTATACTGGAATACTGAAACGAGAATTTATTTTCTCACTTAAAGGGGAAGGAAGTGTTTGCCCTTTCGGGGAAAAGCGTAAAATAATATTCAAAATAATAAAAAATTCAAAAGAAGTTGGTTGGCATGTTCAGTCAGAAGAGAGATAATGAGATGTAGAAAAGAGCTGCTGATGTACATAATATTTTGCAGTAATTTACCAGCACATGTAGAGATCAACACACTAACTAACACACTCAACCAATATGAATAAAAATTTAACACTAACACACTCAACCAATATGAATAAAAATTTAACATCACTTCATAAGAAGTTTTTTGTTTAATTATAAAGATATACAGGATGAGTCACATTACATTAGCACCCCCTGCAATTTTTGAACGGTTGAAGTTATTGCAATGCAGTTTTCACAGAAGTGCACAAAGGAACGGGGCTAGTTTATACATACATTCATTTTCATTTTATCACTTCCATTTTACGAGATATTGAGGTAACTTTGTGTTTTTGAAATAAAACTATACATATTTTTTAATCTATCGTGACGAGCTTAAAAAGACAAATCCAAAGATATAGATATTGTCATGTGTTAAATAAGCATTTTTTTAGTAATTATGATGTTTTTTCGCCTCTTGTTTAACGGATATCGTAACGCCCTGAGCGCTCGTTAGTAGGGAGAGCGCTGCGTGACTGTGGGTGGTAAACTGTTACATTCAAAATATCCGTTAAATACGAGTCGCCAAAAATCAAAATTACTCAAAATGTGTATCTAACTTATGACAATATGTATCTCATTGGATCCATCTTTTTATGTTCGTCATGATAGACTAAACATATGCATAGTTCCAATTGAAAAAAAACAACAACAAAGTTACCTCAGTATCTCGTACAATACAAGTGATAAAATGGAAACGAATACAAACATCAATTATCCCCATTCCCTCCTGCACTTCCGTGAAAATTGGATCTCTGCATATAACACACACCAAAAAAACTACTGTGGTTGTTTCAAGTGAAGTAAAATGATACCTACTAATGAGCATTAAATTAATACTGAAAAAGATATCACATAAATTTATCGCTACTAGGATGACTTTGGATTACTTACCGCATAGAGCATGCCCCGTTGATCGAAGTAGTCGGCGACCGGCATCACATTTTTGTAAAAATTGTTGAGCTCCATTTTGGCCAAACTGAGCACAACATGACCTAGTTTCGCGCCATAGTCGATCTGTCTTTCGAGCACCTTTTGTCGCCAGCTCACTAGCACCACACCGTTTACGATTTGGATCTGGAAGCAAAAGCACACGATATATTTATAACATGTAGTCAAAATAATGTTAAAATTCACAGTGCACATAATTTTATTTTGTCTCTTCGCAATTCCATAACCAAAAAGGCTTTTTTCTAGTACAAACTCTCTACAAATGAGGGTCGTAAAACTAAATAAATTGTATGTTACAGGTATATTTTACCTGTTCATTTTACTTACTATAATAAAGGTTTCTGCTTTTCAAAAGTTAATTGCTCTATGATGAAAAAAAAGTTGAATCCTTAATTTAATAGTCTGTGCGAGAAGAGTTTTGTTGATACACGAATTATTTCTTTGACCAATGAATCACTAAAAACGTCTGTATTCGGAATCAAGAATGACCGAAATTGTTCCCTTATAAACTATAAAAGAACATGGTCCGGGATGTTTCGTTTTGCAAAAATTAAGCTCATGAATAATTCAAGGAAATTGATATTCTTCAATGAGTTTCTAAAGCAGTAATACATCAGGTGGATTCTCGCCTTATTATGATCAATATTCCTTTCTGGAATTTAAATAGGTTTGTTATTCAATTCATCCATTTTCTGCACGGTCATTAACTTCTAAATTAACTTGCCATCCTAATTAACTTAATAAAACAGTTGAACATTTCGTTTAGGTAACTGAAAATGTTTGATTTTACATTTCTTCATCAATTCGAGCGCGCATCAAAAAATGTACCTTTCGACATTAGTGGAAGAGAAATGACCAAAACCCACGTAATGAGAGCTAATAGCTGAGGAAAATGAGAACTCATCTCATATTCTTCAGAGAAATTGTTGGCATGCAATACGGAAATGTTTCTGAAGAGAGATAGAATAAAAAACAATATTTTCCACACACATTTCTGGCGCATTTTACCCTTTTCGAATGCATTATTAATGGGCCCGTGATACTCCTCCTGCCCAATACATCATTCGAAATGGCTTCCATCTACACAGTTGAAAAAAACGAGCAACTTTCAGCCTAGCATACAACACATTCCGTACGATACATCTTGGTTTTCACGAACACAAATGCACTGAGCAGATACTATTAATTCAGTATTCCAACGACGCCCTTCAAAAGAAATTAGTTTTCTTTGTAACGCCTAGCATCATTTGATAGCCGGCCCTGGAGAAGAAGCGGTAGGATCTTCAAGATTGATTGCGTGATTCCGGGCGCGTCAACTGCTAAGGTCATTTGTTCCTTAGGTGTAGTGCATGTGTTTTTCCTCGAGAGGCGACGGTGATCCTTCTCCGCTGGATGGCGAGATCTGACGCCGACCTAACGTCGGCTAACGGAGCTCAAACCAACCAGGTTTCTCTCACGAGGGGGCACCGTACCAATCGGGACAAGCTCCTAGCTCCCGACCGATTGCCTGGCATGTATAATACTAATAATAATAATAATAATAATTATTATTATTATTATTATTATTATTATTATGAAAATTGTCTTTATTAGTGGCGCGGGTCAGGCAATAAGGCCTGCTCTTCCGCCCAACCACGTTAAATATTTACATTATTTCATAAGTATGGCAGAGTAGCGCATGTAAGTGTAAGTGTGTATACGTAAGGGTGAGGATATGACAAAGAGAAGGAAGGAAAGATCGTGCGTGGTCCGCGGCCCGTTTCAAAGGGTACTGCCCCGGCATTCACCTGATATTGATCGGAGAACTACCGACCAGAGGAGCCGACCGCTAGAATTGTCCTCCAGACAGTGATTGAATTCGACCTAGCTATCTAGCGATCTAGCTAGTGTCGGAAATCCGGCCACCGTCGGGACTCGAACCTGACATCGGGGATCTTCGGGAGGTTCAGCATCTCTGACCGATGGGTTGTGGGTTTGTTGGTTAAAGTGACATGTTTATCGTTTTCATATATGTTTAGTCGCGAAGGTTGTCTTGTGTACTGTCTTGCAGCCGCGATAGTGGCGCCTGTACACGTTTCTTTTCTTTTCCACTCCGCGGTGTCTACAGGTGTCTACAGGTGTCCTCCCCCCGGCTGAGTCCTACCCATGGATCTTAACCCCTCGAACTTTAACCAAATTTCCCAACCTTTGCGCTGATGTAGCTCGTAAGCCCGTGTCGGTTAGACATTTTATTCGTCGGACTGGTCCCGGATGGTGATAGATCGACTGAGGTACCTCAAGGCATCAGCTAAGGTCACCGCAGTGTCTGTGATCGGGAGGTCCTAGGATCTCTCCCGACGGTGTCAAGTTTTTCGACACCAGCTAGATAGCTATGCCGAGTTCAGCCGCAGCCTGGAGAATAATTCTAGCGGTCGGCTGCTCTTATGGGTAGTTTTCCATGGTTTCTCCGATCAACATCATGCGAATGCCGGAGCAGTGTCTTAATAAACGGGCTACGGACCGCGTGCAATCTCTCCTTTCTCCTCCCTGTTCTTCCCTCACCCCCTATACACATATGCACCACACTACCACAGATTCGCGAGACCAGTCGGCTTTGAGCTTGTCTCAGCTCGAACGGTGCCCCGCGATTGGGAGATACCTGCATGTGGAAAATCCAGCAAGTTATCATTTGTTTACGTAAACAAACCATGA
Source organism: Teleogryllus occipitalis (assembly GCA_011170035.1). Classification (NCBI taxonomy): domain Eukaryota; kingdom Metazoa; phylum Arthropoda; class Insecta; order Orthoptera; family Gryllidae; genus Teleogryllus; species Teleogryllus occipitalis. The sequence continues at coordinate 66,163 of BLKR01002990.1, read as the reverse complement.
TAATTGAGGGTGAGGAAAAATGTCTGAACAATGGTTTAGAATTTAAATAACATTACAACTATTGTGGTTGATCTCTTTCATCCTTATTAATTATGTGAAGAAATATATTTAGAATATATTATATTCTGACTAGTAAAAATTGCTGTATGTAGATTGTAAGACAGCTGAAATAAGTATTAATACAGTGTGTCATTGACAGCAAAGTAAATGGCTAAATTGTGTTGAAAAATCATATTTTTAAAGAGATGTCACTTTTCGTGACCGCCGGCGATGCTCGCATACGGTTGCCATCCCAACACTCCGGCCGACCGCGATATTGAATACAACTCTGAAAGTTTTAAGTGTCCGCGCGCAGGTGAGGCCGCGGTCGGTAAGCAAATTATTCAGCGCGCGGGGTGGCGGCGGCGGCGGCACTGAGGGAATGGGTTGTGAGGCGCTAAATGATTGAGGCGGCTAGCAGGCCGCAAGCGGCCACGTCAATATGCAGAGGCGCTGCGTAATTACAGACGAAGTTGTACGCGACCGCACCGCCTGTCATCTCCTCAACCGGAGCCTGGTCGCGGAAATATAGGCCTCCAGGCTACTAGACCCCCGGCTGTTTAAAAAAAAATGTAAACTACTCTGTTCGAATAGAGCAGAGCGAAATATATTTTTCACTTGCAAATTGCTGTTTCCGCCGACCTGGATGGCCGAGGTGGCTAAGAGCGAGTACCGACTCAGCGCTTCGGTCCGAAGGGTCGCGGGTTCGAGTCCCGCCTTGGGCATGGCTGTTTGTCCCTTGACTTTGTGTGTGTGTTGTCGCGGAGGGCCTCGCGTTCTGCTGGCCCCAGATCAGAGGAGCCCGCAAGTGTTTGTCTAGTGTATGGTCGAATATGCGTCCCTTCGGGACGTAAAGGGCAACCGGCTGTCGGCTGGATACAAGCCCTAGGAAAAAAAATTGCTGTTTCCAAATTCTCCCTCTTTGGAATTATTCAGGATCTTACATTCACTATTACGGATGTCAATCACGATACAAGCCCTGAATGATAGAAATTGGGTTGAGATATTAAAGACATACGGATAATTTGAGGTATGTTACTGTAAAAACATTGATTAAGAAACAGCCCTGTCAGACATCTACCTGGGTGGTATGGCTGTTTCAGGAGGGAGTGTTGTTGGTACTTCAGGTAAAAAGGCTTGCGAGTAGAAACGTATTCGTGTTTGTCTCGTCATCTCTCGTAGTCATCGTTCAATACAGATTTCGACTTCGATAGAAACACACCAACAATAATCAATTAATCTTAATTGCAATATTGTAATTACAGAGGTGTACGTTCCACAATTTTTCTACCAGCTTTTTTTTATGGTGCAATTATTATATGATGCAAGTATTATTCTTCTGATAAAGTACAATGATTATCATAGCACAAGCCACATTTTCCTTTCAACGTTTCCTAACAGCCCGTGCGCCATGTCGGCTATTGTCTCTTCCCGCAGAGCCATCGCCCGCTTGAACATCTCAGGGTAGGCACGCCCGGGCGCTGCCTCGGTTCGCAACGTATTCTGAGAAAAGACCCTGTATTGAGTGTAGAACAGAAGCATGCTGTTTCCATACTTAACGCATGCTTGCTTAAAGTAGGACAGCGAATTCGCTTGCTGCCTGCCCGCACAGAAGACTCGGATTTCCACTCATGTGCAAGCGGCGTACCGCGTGTGTTACAGTTTTGTTGAGTTAACAAGTGGAGAAAGTTATTATTATTATTTAGGAAGAATTTATTTTTCCATTTTCAATTAGCATGCTGCGGATCTTTATTATTACTTTATTTTTACATTTAAATCTGAGTTCACATTAATATTATGACAGATACAGTCAATGAAGTACTACCTATACCGTTTTTCGTCTTAAGGATGTAGAAAAGAAACAAATTTTGGACAATGATTGATATGCTCCTATGTTGGTTGTATATTGTGCTGCTTAGAACAAAGCAAGAAAGTTCAATCCTTCGTTGTATGATTCTCACAAATGGCTAACAGATAGTGAAGTTAAAGCTAAGTTTTATTGTTGGTCATCTCTTTTATTGTCAATTAAAGAGCGTACTTGGCAAAAAGATGGATATTTCGATACGAAAAATTTATCAAAAGTCACACAAAAACGAAATATCAAAAGATCTCATATGTAATTGAGTAAATTTTAAACGCCTGGAAAAAAATTGAATACGATTTCGGAATTTTTGTCAGAGCAACACAAACTCTCAACACTTTTTTGGTATCTGAGTATCTTTAAATCACGTCTGTGCGTACTTCAAGAAAATAATGCTTGGGAATATAATAATATCAATGAGATAATGGTTTTGAATAAAGTGAATAATTTTACAAAAAAATTGGATTTAGGTGTTACATGATCCCCGGTATTTTAAAATTTAAGATATTAGATTTTTGTCAGGAATTTGAACTATCCAGTGTTTGAAGCTATGTGAAAATTTGTATCGTATGAGTTGTTGATACTGTAAGTATCGTATATCACCCAAAACACGTTTTAGTTGCTTAAAATCAAGAAAACACTATTTTAAAGAAATTTATTAGAATGTTCTGGAAGGATTTACAGAACAAATATCAGTTCCCCGACAGTAATCCGAGACGCGCCTAAGGACACCTCATTTGCCTCGATTGGTGGACCGGCAAGGATCTAACCGTGAGAGACGAGCAGACGAACGCAGGTTTCTCCATGATTATATTAATTAAATTGGCCAAAAATTAAACATAAGGTTTCTTTCATAATCTGAAGTTCGAATCGATTGAGTTCAGGCCAGTTCCAATTTAGCTGCATGCTCACGTCATTTAATTCTTCACCTAGTTACTACTTAGTACTTACCCTATTTAGAACTTACCCTTAAATTACTCACGACTTTTCTTTCAAGTTTCAGAATTTATTCCAAGGGGAACGGATATTACTTCAAATGTAAAGGTTTTTCTTTGTCGGGATTCAAATTAACAAAGTTTGACTTCATATAAATGTCTACCAATTTAAAGCCGCTGTCGTACTATTATTCCGGAATGTTCTATTATTATTTATAACCAAGGGACTTACATAAATCATAGACCGAGATAGGAAACTACTCGTGTTTCGTTGCCTATCTGATGAGAATCCCTGCACGCAACGAACGTAGCTTTAAAATGAAAGTCATTTTTCAGCTCACACGCATACCACCAACCATAGTGTCCTCAAATGTAGTACAGTGACGATATTTGTGAAGCTAAATGGCGTTTCCAAACCAATTCTCATTATTGAAAATTCTATTTTGGAATTCTAATGCAAGAAACTTTCTGAAGAATCAGTAATCTCCGTTCACAATTTTGCTGATTCGGATACATTTTGATGGCTAATTTTACATTATCTACATTTTACATCATGCGAAATTATAGAATATCAAGTGCAAGATGAGTTAATTTCCAGGTGTAGCTCAGAAACGTTCCCATAATAAATGATTAAATAACAAAAAACCGGGGTCAGAAAAGCATTCTAATGTTAATACTAACAATCATTCAGTTACGCCCAATGTTTAAGAGTGTTCTAAATATCCAGACTAGATCAGAAAATTTCCTGGAAATTGAAATAATTGCAATTTAAATTTTGAAATTGAATGCTGAAAGGGATATAAAAGTAAGCAGCATTACAGAATGTGTCATCCACAAATTCGGAGCCACAACATTATCACATTGATGCAATACCAAATTGAGTCCTGATTCTCTTAAATCTCTTACCACAATAAAGTTTTCTTAATATTACTATTTATGTTGACAGCATTCGCCAATCTTGAAGGAAAGAAAAATTTCGAAAAAATATTTGGTCCTAGATAAATTTTATTAGGGTTATTATAAATAAACTAGCGAACCCGTGCGAGAACTCTAGCATGGTAAACTTCTCTATTTTTCCATTTCCTTATTACGCCTGAAATATATATATATATATATATATATATATATATATATATATATATATATATATATATATATATATAAGAAACAGAAACAATAGAAGGAAAAACATAATAATTAAATTCAAAGATATAGAAGAGAACAAATCTGACCTCTCAAACACAATAAAGACAATAATTGACAACATGAATATAAACGTAGCTTACAATACACCCACTTACATCGGCCAAGACTGGAAAGGACGAGGAATGGTGAGAATCAGTTTCAAGGTAGAGTCGAAGGTATAGTTTTCATAGCAACGAAGTTTGTTGAATATTTCACAAATATTTAAAACTTTTTCAACAGTAAATTGATTATTTCGAAATAATGAGCTTTCAACTGAGTTAATTATGATGTTGGAATTCAAAAGATTCCGCATCTATTATAAGAAGTAATTTGAAAGAAATTGTGAATGGATTACAGTAAATGTTTACAGATATAACAACAATTTTAATAGACCATATGTTATCATAATCTAGCAGCACTGGATTTTTATGAAAAGAAAGCAATATCTCAATATTGTGGGAAAAATGAAAAAAGTAAACGTTATCTCCAGCGTTTCTTAAAAAAAAATAAAAAATGATACTATGAGTAAATTTTATTAAAAACGTGAATAAAAATTATTGATTGATTTTTCATGTTTCCACGCGTGTAAACTGCGTGGGTCATTAGTCTCGTAAATGTAGTGCATATTTTTCTCGGGAGATGGCGGTGATCTTCCCCCGCTGGATGGCGGGATCCGGCGCCGACCTACCTTCGGCTAGTGGGGTTTCCCCTAACCAGGACTCTCCCACCAGCGGAGCACCGCTCCAGCCGGGACAAGTTCTAAGCTCCCGACCGGTCTTCCGGAATATGTGGTAGTGTAGTGCATGTTAGTGTAAGTGTCGGTGTGTGTGTGTGTGTAAGGGGAGCGGGTAGGACAAGGAAGAGGAAGGAAAGAACGCGCGCGGTCCGTGTACTGTTCCAGCATTCGCCTCATGTTGATCGGAGAAACCACGGAAAAGTACCGATCAGAGCAGCCGGCCGCTAGAATTCTCCTCCAGACAGCGACTGAATTTGACCTAGCTGAAAAGCTAGTGTCGAAAATCCTGCCGCCGTCAGGACTCGAACCTAGGACCTCCCGGTCAGAGGCACTGCAGTGATATCAGTTGATGCACTGAGCTACCGCTCTCGGTAATAAAATTTATTCGTACTTACTTCCATATATTACGTATAAGAAACTAAGAAAGCTTGAGAAGAATAATACTAATAAAATATACTTGTTTATATCCATTCCTATATCAAAGAACATTGAAATGTTTGTAAGAAGCATATTTTGTTACTATTTGTTTAAAAAATATGTTAACTTTTATACGAGTATATTTTCATTTCGAAGCAGTGTGTTCAAAGACACTAGTTAAAAGATTCTAAATTTAAGATTCAACGTATTTAGTTTCCGTAACTTTCTGATTCAACCCTTGTTCTCTTATTCCGATCAATTTTGGTTTTGCGAAAATCACCCGATGAGGATTTTCAATTCTCTAGAAAGTTGTGTCATTGAGCACATCGACTTTCTCTGTTTTAAATAAACTAGCGTACCCGTGCAAAACTCTCGCATGTTAAACTTCATCCTTTTCCCTATTTTTCCATTTCCACACTAGGCCTGAAGTATATCTTTTTCTTCAAAACCTTCTTGTTCTCCGTCACTTGTTCTATAGGTCGCATTGTAATTAATAACAATAAAATACACACTTGTCAATACAAACTATTCCTTTTTAATGTTATTATCTAGCAGAGGGGTACGTCCATGTAATTCAATCGCGTATAAAATCAAGTAATTAGTTTAATTTCGCATACAGATGTATTCCTACAGTCTCTGAACAGGTGGGGAAATATCGAGAAGCGAAAATGTAATAGAATGTTTAAGAATATCTCATCCTTTAGATTACGGTGTGAGAAACGTTTCTGTCCTCAAAAGTTTAGTTTTTAAGGCCCTCAAACGCTTGGTTTAGGAGTTATTTAACGATACAGATTCAAAAATCAGTATGAGTGTTGCGGGTTGCGTTTGACATGAATATTAAACTGTGTTGTTCTTTCATTCTTTCTTTCACTCTTTCTTTCACTCTTTCTTTCATTCTTTCTTTCATTCTTTCTTTCATTCTTTCTTTCATTCTTTCTTTCTTTCTTTCTTTCTTTCTTTCTTTCTTTCTTTCTTTCTTTCTTTCTTTCTTTCTTTCTTTCTTTCTTTCTTTCTTTCTTTCTTTCTTTCTTTCTTTCTTTCTTTCTTTCTTTCTTTCTTTCTTTCTTTCTTTTTTCTTTCTTTCTTTCTTTCTTTCTTTCTTTCTTTCTTTCTTTCTTTCTTTCTTTCTTTCTTTCTTTCTTTCTTTCTTTCTGTCTTTCTTTCTTTCTGTCTTTCTTTCTTTCTGTCTTTCTTTCTTTCTGTCTTTCTTTCTTTCTGTCTTTCTTTCTTTCTGTCTTTCTTTCTTTCTTTCTTTCTTTCTTTCTTTCTTTCTTTCTTTCTTTCTTTCTTTCTTTCTTTCTTTCTTTAATTATGTGTAATTGGAGGTAAGTTAGTTTAGCGATGATTTACACAGACTTTGATGCAAGCGCTTTGCTTGTGGAATAATCGTAACAATTATTCTATTGTTTACAGATCTCTTCACATATTGACAAAGACCGCAACCAACTGAAATGAAACGTGAATCCAATTCCTGTCTCACTGCGAAAGGGGAACACCTCTCCCCACAGCCGTGTAATTGGCTGACGTCTCCGAGATTGGTAGGGGGAACAAAAGCGTATAAAAGCCAACGGTCCCGCAGAGGCAACATCCACTAGTTCCACTGCTCTCTGCATCTTAACATCAGCTCCTCCACCGTTCAGAGGTAAGGTTAAAAATATTTTTTTGTTTCAGATTTTATTTCGTTTAAACGCCGATATTTTTATTATAGAATTGGTTAAAATTTGTTTCATTTTCACGATTGTTCGTATTGTCTAGAAAATCTAATAATACTAGTCTGTTTTTTTTAAACGGACCTGTAACTAATATTTTATAAATTGAGTCATGAATTAGTCAAACGTTGACAAAGTATTAAATATTAAAACAGAATTGTATTGCTAACATTACATTAAGTTTTTTTTTAATTGAACGAAGTTTAAGAAAACGAGATTCTTAAGAATAAAACTTTCTTATCTTTTATTAATAAATATCTCCTTTTCTATTCCAGCACAATGGTTTCCTTCACTCTGGTACTCTTCCTTGTTTCGGTCGCAGCAACGATGGCCATGCCACGAGACATTTCTCAAAATCTTATTGAAAGGTGAGCGGGTAGTGCAACTTCCAGTGGAGTAGTTATTGTTCTTTCTAACATCGATCTTTCAGAAGTTAAAATGGATGGAAGGATTATTTTCGAGAGGGAAGAATACAGTGGAACTCGTAATGCATGATAAATGTTTTCCGGGGAAATGTATAAATGTAAATGAGTGTAGTAATATAAATATGTACGTGAATGTTGATGTGTTCAACATTGTTTAAAAAACCTATAAAACAGAAAATTCTCATGAATAATCTTCCGGCGAACAAGTTATATTAAGCAATGTCAAAAAATAACAAATGATTAATCGTCATTCAGACTGTTATTCTTTCTGAAATCCTGTGTCATATTTTCAATAAATAGAAACATTTCTCTTAAACGATATTCCAAAACTCGTATTTTTAACAACACTAAATTGGCCTCAAATTAATAAATCTCCAGAAAAAAGTACTACAAAAATGTAATAAGTGATTAATTAGAGAGTTAGTGATTTGTATATGTCACATTATATTGTTATGCGTCTTGAGCGATTCAATTATCGACGACAAATATTGTACAATTTCATTTTTTACATAAAAATTAATCCTAAAATATTGATAAATTGTTATTTAAGCACTTTGAGTCAAGCAATTGAATAAAGCTCTGTGTCCTTTAACGAAGTGATAGGACGATAGTCAATTTCTTTCTTTCCCACCCACGGGAAATATGAGATACCACTGTTAGTTTAAGCTTGTTCGATACAATAATCTTCCAAATGAATATATTCGTTCTCTCAACAAAATCATTTTATTAGTCATTAATAATCATTTAGAAATAATTAATCATTTAGAGTTCATAATAAGTAACATCACAAGTTTAAAGTAAGAAAAATTGAAAAAGTTTTCTTTTTTCTTAACTTTCGTTTCTTTTGTACAGCCACATGAAACACTTTGAAGAAAACAGGCAAGCACTGAGACTTCTGAAGGCCATCATTGATGAAATGAACAGCAATATCGAATTTGTGCAGTAAGTATTGATAATGACAAATTTCATAAATCTGTGCAGTTATATACCATGAAAATGGGATAAAATATTATGATACAGGAATACCTCGATTAAGAGTGCATCCCCGTCCTTTGTGCGTGTTTTGAAAGTATTTTGAGCACATTAATATGTTTTATGCAATGTAAGATGACTTGCTCAAACAAAAATGTAATAAGTACTAAAAATTGCTGTCGACATCATTGTGAACGTTTCAAAGGACGTGGTCAGGGAAAAGGAATGTGATAGATGTTCTCAGATTAACAAGCTATCATGTGTAATTTCATCCCATGCCTGATGTCTGGCGAAGTTGACTTCAACATTTGGCGCGGTTTTTGAAGCGGGTATGCAGGCAGAGCCTTCCTCTCCACGTACCTCCTCTCGCTGTGAAATATCGAGAAATCTGGCGTACAATAGTGCAATACGTACAGTAGTGCAGGGCTGCTCAAATGCAAGTAGGACCAGAATGGACCACAGTGCCCGCGGTTGCCCTTTCACTGGACTATGCCGATCACACCCGAGCCCCTCCTCTCCCATGCAAATCACACTGACACACCAAGCAGCGAGCCAGGGTTAGGCACTGGGCCAGGGCTCGCCAAGAGGGCCGACCACTCGAGCCCATTCCTGCAACTGTGGAATCCGCAAGCCTTGGTTGCGTGCTTTCGTTTGCAGGAAGCGCTCCGTGTGCTACATCGGCGGCGGCATGGGCCACAACTGCGAGTACGGCGAGGCACTTGACTCTGCTTTCGCGGCGCGCCACCTGCTGGGAGACGACAACCCCGGCAAACGCAGCCCCCTGCCCCTCGCGCCCGCCGGTGCCCCTTACTAACCAGGTGAGCCCCCGAACCCCCCAAGCCATTCACAGTTGGATTTGGCAAACGTGTTTTAAACACCAACGTATTATAATTGCAATATAAATGGTGACTCAGAGTAAATGTGACAATATTCTATATCGGAATTGCAACATTAAGAATATCTAAGAATAAACGTTATAAACTTGTAGAACAGAGGATCGAAGACCATCACTTCTTACCAAGGAACATGAGGTGATAAATCTCGTTTAACGAAGTCACGCATGTGACATTTGCCCCTGATTGGCACGCAACTTATCTTACATTAATGTTTGACAGGTAAACAAAATCTCTTCGACTACTTCACAATTTGTAACTAACAAAGAATCGTGCACGAGTTGTTACCTTCTAATCAGATTCAAATTACATTCATATTACATGTGTAAATTCCTATTATGAGATTTTCCATCGCAAGTTTATTGGCCAAATGAGGTTATCTTCGACGTCAATAAATGCCCTGAAAACTTGCTACATGTTTTGAAATACACTGTGTTGAAAAGATGAAAACTGTAGGGTATATGTATACGGTACTCACGGTATTTCGATGTACATGTAATTTCTTTAAGGATGCTACATAAGAGTAAAGTAAAGAAGTTATGAGCTCTTTGCTCTACGTTTTTAGGCTTAAAATACTTTAATATAATATAGCCAGATTCCGACGTGAAGTCTCAGGGATTTCAAGATATGAAATAGATCAAAAGAACTTCACTGTTCAATGAAATTAATAAGATAATATACTGACATTTAATTTTGGTACTGAATTCTAGACTCGCATTTTATTACATACCTCTTAATTATAATTGATGATTTTTTCCGATACATTGTAATACATCAAAACAAATTTGGAATGAATTGCTTACTCAAATTGCTGCCGGAGGCATACAGAACTAAATCAGTCTAAACTCTCGCACCTCAAAGACAAAATTTACTTTGTTTATTTTCAAACATTGAATTCAATCTGACACAACGGAAATTGAGACAAATTGAGAAAAGTTAAGTTGATACAATGATTAATAACATTTTAACAGCATTGTTTGAACATCGTAACCAAGAATTATACACCACGAAGAGGAAAAATAAAATACTTGAATAAGATGCTTGAGAAAACATTCAGTGAAGTTTTGAAGCTCTGTTTCAACCTTCAATACTCAAGCGTGGATTGTTACTTGGAATAAAATACATATTCTTTTCGATATGCTTCTCTCAAGAATTTAGTTAGGCCTCAACCCTAAAGAACCCCATTCACCTTATGGCAGGGCCTTCAAAATTGGCTTGCACCAGTTGCACATCTGTCGCCGTCGAATTGTTTCCACGATGAAACAAGTGAGAAAGCACGGCATTCTGATACTTTTCCTTCTTTAAGAGTTATTACTCTACAACTATTCGTATATTTTGAAAAAAAAGTTAATGACATCATTTAAAAATCTAAAATTGAGGAATAAATTGCACTGAAAAAAGAAATATCTGGCTTTAATATTGGAGATGTGGGACAAGTTCGAAAATAAATTTGAAATTTTGAAATTTTCAAACTCTCGAATGTTTTAAAGAAAATCGAAAATATATCACATTTAAAAATTCACTTTCTTCTATTCGAACTTAAAAAAAAAATTGAGAAGTCACACGGGCTTCATGTAAAGTACCCCAAAAAGTAAAACGTCTTAATGATCTCCGGAACGGCACAACTATATATTACTCCTCACTTATTTACCCAGATTCTGCTCGAAAGCTTGTAATCTGAAAGGGTTACGCGCGGCACAATCTTCCATTCATCCATGCATGTAGACATTCCTATTTCCGGGCGCAAAATTGCGTGTATCTACTCGCCACCGGCACTAACCTTAATCATCTTTGGAACAGTACGGTCTGGACATCAGTCCTGACAAGGTTACAACTAAAAAAAACTTAAACACGGATTTAACGACCGAAAATTCGAGATCGTGCTGTTGAGATGATTCCAACGCTTTTCCTCCCTGTACATTAATATAAGGAGAAACTGGATCTAAAAGAGCACGTATATTTTAGTCCGTATCTTCAATTACCCGAAATTACCGAAATTACGCGAAATTACCCGAAAACTAATAAAGTTTTAGAAAAATTGTACACGATCTGATTTCAAAATCTATCTATAAGGAACAGATTTTATTAAAAGAAAACTCTCTATCTTCATAATTGTAGTTGTAGGAAGACGTCGAAAAAATTGTGTACTAATTCAATTTTGGAAAAATCAGTTTTCAACGAAAATGAGATCTCCACCATTCTCTTCAACGTCTTTCACACTATCCAACAACAAAATTTAATCAAAAACGATGGAGCCATTTTTTAAATTTTGAAAATGTCTCAGGAACCTCATGTAAAGTATCCCCAAAATTAAAATATTTGTTTCAAATTCAAGAGGCCGCGACATCAGCCAGATGGATTGGGGAATATCAGTTTTGGAGAAAATTGGCTAAGCAGTATAGCCGCTAGCGTTGTACACGGACGGATGTTTTGCCGTCATTAGATTTTTCGGTATCAAGGCCCACAAAACATGGAATCTGGATACGCTTCGTGGTAGAGGGGTTTTTTTCTAAATTTAGCAACTGGATTTATCCACCTTTTCTTTACCTGTAATAAGTATTTTTCTGCCGAAAATTCGTTGTTTTCTCACGCTGCATTAACTAACTTTCTCTCTACTGCGCAAGCGGTAGCGAAAAAGTAAAAGTAACACTCTATGTGAACTCGTGGAAACGACAAACGTACAGCCAGCACTAAGTTTGCAATTCCCGCTTGAAGGTGTATGGGGATCTTAAGTTACAACGCGCAAAGGAAAGCGATGCTGAATAGAGGTAAATTGCTAGATACGTGATTAGGTTGTGCCTCATTGCACTTCGGCGCTACAAATAAGAAAAACTATAGGTGCAATTAATGCATCTAGCGATTTACCTGCTTTCATTTCTTGCTTTGGTACGCTACTCAATTCTCTAGCATAAAGATGAAGCCCAGGTTCGATTGATGGACTTCCACTGTTTGTTTTTTGTTTATCCAGGGAAATGGATTGGAACGAAGCAAGCGGAATGACATGGATCGGCAAAAGACTCGCCAACGCTGCTACACGTGTTTTTTCAATCACATAATGAAATTACTAATGATGGTATTTTCTAGTGCACTAGCAATTGGAATATTGACAAAGTCATAATTCTGTCCAATTCCGTGCTGTAAAACTGTGGATATGTCACAATGTAGATATTTGTTAATAGACATATTTGCATAAAATTATATATTCTATTACTATCTTGCTTTCCTTTACATATTTTCCCAAAATAATTTTCAATAGTACTGATAAATTCTAAGATGTGAGATGTCTCAAACTTCCTTTTATGTTATATAAAATTCATATGAACTTCGAATACATTGAAGTTAGTATAGTTTTCATTTCTGAGATAATTAATAGCAATTGTAATTTTTTTAATTATACGTATTGTGACCGCTTGAGCTTGCTAATCATTATAGTACTGATGGAAAAGTATACATTCAGACAAAAACTTTCGATGTCAACCATAAAAACATTTCCGTTGATTTACTGCTCAAACACTTTTGTGGTTTTCAGAATTATCTTCACTGACCGCTGACTACACAAATATTATTACGATATATTTCACATGCATCACGCCATGCAATGATTAATTCTACCGGGCCAAGTCGATCTCGAACTTACGTTTGATCAGCATTGACCATATTTTTCGTAGTATTTAATTTTCATATTTCACAGTGTATAAGAAAATGTATCAATTAAATGAAATTACATCTTTCAAAGCTAGCTTACGCGTAGTATGTTTGTCTCACAGCAGAACAAGGCAGATGACTGTATCTAGCTATAAAAGCTGAAAAGTGTTAACGTCGTGAAAAACATGTTATCTGTCATACATGAGAGATAAATCTCCCTCCAGTCACTTTCTATATTGTCTTATAAACTGATGGAGAACCATTCATTATCTTTCTTAAAAAGACAGCTGACACACAGCTTTGAAGGTAAATTGCTTTTCAGGATTGTTTCATTGAATCAACTCAATCTCTTTCATACCGTGCAATGAGCCAAATGCAGAGGTAATATTATTCGCCAGTTAACTTGGCATCGATAATCAGCTACAATCGAAATCTTACATCAAATCTTTATTATCTTATCTTCATCAGATCTTTATTGCTGATGGTCGATAATCAATTGCACTGATTGCTTGTACGAACTTGCTCGTATTTTAATATCTAAAAGAAAATCTGTTTTGTTTATCTGGATGGTTTAAATTTGTTATCAATTTTCAATTATCAAAGTTCAATTATCAAAGTTCGCAATTTGCGTTCAACTTCGATGTGCCTTTTCTGCACTGTTTAGTGTATCTCCTCCGGAACTCAGGACTTTTTGAAATAATTGTTAACGAATATAAAGTTATTTGATCTCTGGAGAAATAACTCCACACCAGGGCGAATGTTTTATTTATTGAAATAGTATCTGCTATAAAACATTGCGTACAATTTCGGATTTATGTCACTTAATTGTCCATGAATTTAGATTTATTTGCTTCAAAATAAAGTAGGAATATATACGATACTAATAAAAACAATTTATTCAAGCATATGCTGAGGAGTACAGTTTTTGTAGACGAGGCATTACTAAACACACATATACACAATTTATTCAGGGTGTAATACGTTTTCATTAATTACTTCATTGTCATTTATGATGTTAACATGAGAAAATTAAAAGGTGTAAATATAATATCAAGGACTGTAATTATTCCAAACTCGTTGTCCATTGGTTTTATAAAGTCTAGGCAGCGCCTTCGATTGTTCAGACTAGAGCTCTGCTAACGGAGGATAAGACGGGCGTCCCTGCGTTGTTAACCGAGGACGACGCATTTTCCCCAATTATCGAGTCTGGTCTGTCTGTTTGCCCAGCAGTTTTCGCTGAAAGCCCTGTTGCCTGCGAGCCCTCGATCGATACCCGGCGGTAACGCAGAGGGCTGCCCCGGGGTCTGCGCCTTCAGAGAATCAATCGGAACGGCATTCATCAGCGTTAAATGGGCCCTCGCCCTGGGTCTCCCAGACGCAAGCATCGTCCGCAGATCTGCGTCAAGGCTTCGGGCCTTAGCAAGAACATTAGGAAGCGCATTTGTAACGTCTTTACTTTATTCACCACGGGTCACGTGACATTAGTTCTGTAACGACGAGCCTTAAACGTAAGATGTGCGAGTTTTTCGTCCCTGGTTGAACTTCTTAGCTCATTTTTCCCGCAAGTGTAGTGTATGTTGTATTCCGAAAGGTGGTGGTGTTCCTTCTCTGCTGGAAGATGTCATCAGCAACTTGAAAGGTAGTATACAGCACGTAAATGTAAGAAGTTATAATAGCCCTGCCGGTAGGTACTAAAAGAGTGGTGTTAAGTTTGGAAAAGTTCATAAAAACTTTTTCTTTGATTTGTTGTATTACCCAGGCTCTAGTTAAAATGTTTTCAACCTCCTAGATCCTGTGCTAATTCCGAGAGGACCAAAAAACCGGCATTTTTCTGACATTTTTTTTGTTTCTTTCTCTATAACTCTTTAACCTTCAGTTCTGTAGCGTTTTTTGCTTCTTTTTGGAAAGCTGTAGCTCATTTGGTAATTGGTTGCGAAAAAAATGTTTCATACAAAAATTTTAGGAAATTGTGTCCTCTTTAAAATTGAATCAATCATTTTTCTACAGGACTTGATGTTAAAGAGTTAAGAGAAAAGGAAGGAACATGGATGAGGAAGGAAAGGTCGCGTACGGTATGTCTCCCATTTGTTATAGTACTGCATTGGCCTCGTATTGATAGAAGGTAAAAGGCAAAACTATCAATCATTGTAGTTGGTGCTTGAATTATCTTCCATAGAGTAGTAAAACTCGAAATAGCTATGTATCTTGGAATCTGTGGAATGTCCGCCATCGTCGGGATTAAACCCGAGAACCAGCGGCGGTCGGATGGTTTCAAATTAAGAGGTGGTATGCACAAATTAAACAAGTCGATATATAATGCAAATGCGCTGGTGGTATGCACAAATTAAACAAGTCGACAGTAATGCAAATCACCGGCCCTGCCTCTGAGAAGCATATGGGACCACATTACGCTTCACTTCATAGCGCAAGGCGTTTCTGTTGAAAATAGATTCCGTCTCTGGTGAGGCGCAATATGAATGCGTAAGATTGTGCGGTCATGGAGAATGTGGTAGCACAATCAAAACAATAAAATGATTGTTTGTGAAATTGACATTTCTTAGATCTTATTCGAGGTTTGTTCTGAGATGTGTAAATGGTATGATAAACTGCAGCTTCTACGAATCGATATTTGTCGTCATATCCAACGATAAAATTTAAGCACGCGTCCATTATGAAGGAAGTTAAAGGAAGGAGTATAGGGGTGCGTTGCCCAAAAACGGAGGAAGCAACAGTATTTCACCCACCCTTTTCGTTAAATTTTACTCACATATGACAAATTTTACTAGTAAATAACTACTACATTCTCAAAGGGAATTAAATTTTAACTGTTGTGATTCAATATTTAAAAACGATTTAGATTTATTCTCAATCATTCACAGGATTATTACTTAGCTTTGAGAGCTACATTCTCAAATGTGTGTAATAATTCAACAAATTGTTAAGTTAGCAAGGGAAAATAAGTGCTTGAACATATTTATTGTAATAAAATGTTTTATTGCGTAAGGCTGCGGGGCCCTTCTGAAAATATTCAGACCATTTCGGCCATTTCTGTGCGCACGCCTTTGGAAATAGAAAAGCACATGTGAGCACGGCTCATAAAAATCTGTGACCCGCGACGTATTACTTTTGCGCTTGACGATTTATTATTACAGTGTGTAAGGTAAGGTAACTGTTTTTGGACCCTAACGTCGATTGTGTTAAAATTATTTATTAACACAACTACAATAAATGTAACAAGTGTTAGATCAAACAATACAATTACTAACAGTTTTTGTGATAAACTTGGTCGACGTCAGAGATCACTAAGGTTCATTTCCAGTAAAATTGACTCTAGATGACTCGTTGATGTTGTGACTCAGTAGAAGACCCTGATGTTGTACTACATACTCTTCAATTACTTCTACTGTCTTTATGTTCAGGTCACGATGCAGTAGGTCCATTCGCATATAAATAGGTGAATCGACCGCATTGCACAGTATCTGAGTTTTCTATATTTTCTGTACATGAACTTACCTAGCGCAACTCCAAAGTTGAATGCGATACGTCCGTATTGGTTTTAGCACTTGTTGGTATATTGGTAATTTATTATAAATGGACAACTGAGCTTCTGTTCTCAAAACCCAGTACATTTTATTCCATTTTCACATTGAGTTCCGCTTTCTTTTTTGACGTGCTCCTTCCAGCGCAGCTTTGAATTGGAAGTGATACCCTAATATTTCTCTGTATTCGTTACTGGGACGAGTTTGCCATTGATCTGTATTGGGAGTGTCTCACTTTCACAATTGGTAACATTTACGTGATGTGACTTGGTCTCATTGAGTTTTATGCGTTATTTTGGACCCACTGCAACTTTCTTTGTTGCGATCTGTAATTTATTTGTTGCTTCTTCCATATTTCTTCCAGGCGATAACAAAACAAAATAATGTCGAATGGGACTTGATTTATAGATGTGTAACTTACGGTGTTCAGAAATTTTAAATTGTTTTTTTCTTACGAGTACAAACTTAACAGCATTGTTAAAGTTAATCATGTTTGTAGTCATTAACGAAACTAATGAATAAAGAAGGAAATAACTGTACTAGTGGTATGATGAAGAAAACGAGCAAAGATAGGAACTAGTTTCCTTATTTACCACGAGTGCAATAATACCCCTTTATTCTCCCGTTACGTTCAATATGTTTTCGTTTTCATAAACGAATAATTTTAATTTTGTGAAAAACAAGCATATCTCTACAATTCTAGGCATACAGTCGATAACGTCAGATTCGTTGTGAATTTAGCGAATTTTCTGAATAAAACTCATTTTAGAGGGCCTTGTATTGTGTTTTTATGATCGCCGCAGTGACTTATAGGATAATAAAACGGTCTTAAAATGAAAAGTTTTGATCAAATTCAAAATAAAATCAGATTACTTCCTAACAAAAGTGAAGACAAATGGGACAGATAACATAATATTTATAAATAGAAGTGGAAAAGCGAGTCATTTCTGATTCAAAAGAGGTTTTGCTTGCATACTTTCCAGAAAAGGTAAATATAACTGACGTTTGTAATTTTCACACTTGTAAATATACTTACACCAAATAAGTTTTACATTTATACATTCATTTAACATTAATATAGTTAATTTATTCGTGTTAAATATTTTATGTTTTATTAGTCAAATAGTGCCAAACCAGCATGTTTGTGGCCGCTGAAGACGTTGCATGTAAAATACAATATTGGTGTAATATATTACAATACCCAAGTTGAAGGTGGGATAACATTCTCCAATTTCAGTCATTGTACTTTAAATATTAATATTTTTAAATTGTAGCTGTAATTAAGTATTTATTAAAAACGTTTCATATTGATGTTGTGTGTAATCTTTGATGTCCATTTTTTCTTTCCTAAGTGATTTTTATCATTTTTACATGATTTTTATCCATTCGCTTACTTCTGATTGGTAGTTATGGAATTTTAATTGCACGCATGCAAATCGTTAACGTCACTAAGCAACGACTTTTAGTGTAATTAACGAGTGTATTTAATTTATTAAACGAAAAACTAATATAAAAGTATTCTGTGTCATGGCAAGTCTTTTTTATGCGAAATATATAATAATTTCCAGACCGTTCGAAATATAATTTATCAATGTTTTAATTACGTCCTTATCGTGGTTCTCCTCTAATGATTGGAGAGAGAGATATCGTGTTGGAAAGGAATTTATCTTCACTGCAGACAGATGTAGAAAACGTGCTAGGAATAGGAATGACGTATACGTGGAAGGTGCATAATGTTGTAGAGATCGATACTGAATATGTTAGTTAAATGTCTGCTCGAGTGTGGTGACGCGCTATGACGCAGGATGACTATCGATCCAAAGAGATCGTTGGTTCCTCTAGAAGGATTGGTAATTGATATTTTCCTCACTTTGTGAGGATACTTTTTTCTGCTTCGATTTTGTTTGAATACTTTATCATTTCTACAAGCGGTGGAAGATACTCAAGGAACGAGTGAAGTATACAGAGGAACTCAAGAGAAGGAAATAGCCCGATTATTGACTAGTTCAAATTTTATTTTGCAAAACTGAGGCTCAATAAAACTTAGTTGCATATTTATAATAGAGTGATATTTAATAATAATTATAGAATATTATAATAATATATAATTATAATAGAGTAATATTTATAATAATTAACAATGTTATAATTTGTGTTTGTTAGGGTTTTGTTAATAATCTTTCTAAACTCTATTGAATAATAAACGACATGTAAAGATATGTTCATTTTTCTTTAGATAAATAAACAAATATGTAAACGTCGAGTGCCATCACGCCTGATAAATATTCCCTGACAGAAATAAGCAGAAATTCAGAAAAATAGTTATGTAAAAAATGAAGAAATTTATTTCGAAGGAGTTCTAAAACTTGCTTAACAGCATTAAGCTTCACTTATGCACAGGAAAATAATAGCATTTGCTTATTTAATGTTGATATTTCGAATTACTTTTACCTAGTTACATAAAACTTTGAAAACCTTCTTAATTTGCTTAATTTTCACATAGATAAATGTTATTCTTGAACGAAATATTCGAGTTAAAAATACTAAGCGTTTTTTAAGTCATTCCAAGCAGAAATGAATAATGAAAGTATCAACTACAATTGTAATATACACATGTTTCTTTTTAATCATATATTAAAAACCTTATTTTTATTACACAAAGTAGATTTTTCAGCACTTTAAAATCAATATCTCCTTTTCGTTACACGCCTTACTACGTACTTAGGTAATAAAGAGAAAAAGATTGTAATGCTTTGGCAAAAAACTGCGAGTTTTTGATAGAAAATGTGTGAACTCTGTTCTAAAAAAATTAGATATTAAAATAAGTACGTGAATAATTTTTTGAAAAAAGCGGGCAATTTTCGCATACTTTTAGCTTAATGTTAAAATAGTTTACAACAAAATTCTGAAAAACGGCTCATTATGTTTTTCATTACGGCTCTTTAAGTGTTTTCTTCTAATAGAACAAAGGACTTTTAAAAATTTGCCAAGTCTTATTTTAGAACTCTATGTATTTTCCAAAATTGCAAGAGAGCATTTTTTCGGAGTTCTAATACACCTATAATATTGAAGATAGAAGTTTTGCTTTCTCGTCTTACTACGTAGTACATAGTAAAGAGAAAGTACTGCCATAGTGCTGCGAAAATCGGCGATTTATCGACAATACCTGGTATTGTCGGACCCTGGGAAAAAGAAGTTGGTAAATCTTGTTCTTAAACGAAGTAAATTACATTCTCCATCTCGTTCTGTATTAAGAATCCACATTTTATGGGTCCTTGCTACCAAAAAATCGATTGAAAACCAAACATGTTTGTTTGCCCATTTGCGCGTCCGTCCGTTGGCAATAATGGCGCTTAAACCGTTCTGACGGGTTTTCCAAAAATTTATCTGCGCCGATGGATCTAAACGAACTTGCGTTCTTGCGAGTCGGAAACGGATATTTTGATTTTGCCTTTAAATTTTCAATTTTTTTAAAAATGGTTCCACATTTCATTATTAAACTCCGTATTCACCATAGAAAATCTTAAAAAATGACGCAGATCTCATTTGTTTAATTCTCTTAATTTTGGAAAATTGAATTGATTTTTTCCTTAATTAAACATACTGTCCGAAGATAGATCATGAAATAAGGCCCAATTTTCGAAAATAATAGTTTTGTGTGAAATATAGGCAATTTTCAAATAATTGTTTTCTTAAAAATGGTTCATTTTTTGTTTAATTTCTTCCTCGTATGTAGCAAAAGATGATAAAAAATATAGATACTGGTCCCATTTTCAGTGAACTCGGTGTTTTCAAACATTGCAAAACAACATTCCAAAGGTTTAATATTGATAATAGGGTTTTTTCTTAAATAAATTCTGCTTTAAAAAATTAGATATTTAAAGTAGTTACTTATACGTTTTTGAAAACCAAGTAGTTTACCCTAAATTTATATTTAAAGTAAATGCAATTTATAAAGAAATTAATGAAGTTCCTTTTTCGCCAAAAGTATTCATTACATCTTCTGCAAATATTATTTAAATTACAAATGATAAGCGATAATTGTCCAAACTCGGTTCTAATTTAGTATACGTTTGGGAATATTTTCTTACCCCCGGTCGTTCGGAATAGTTTCCTGGCTCACGCAACTGAGAAAGGTGTGAATGAGATCAGAATTCCCGATTTGGCTGAGAGGCTTTATAGAGAAAAATTGAAAAAATCATCAAAATTCTTAACAATTCAAAGGGGAAGAAAATATAAATGTATAGATATTTAATAATGTAGAAATGTATATGAATTGATATACTAAGTGTGAAGACAGTGTCAAATCCTGTGTTTTCCGCCAGTTTAGTCATTGCGATATCCTTGATCATCCTCACATCTCATAATTCCAATATTCCTTTAAAAGAAATAGTTTTTTGGAAAAATGTGAAAGCCTTTTCCTATTCTACTTCTGATATTAAGGAAACAGATGGTGTAGCATTTTTCTATACATCCCGTTCACCCATTTTCTAGATTCAGTATTTTCTAATTTTTTATTGTACGTCTGCAACGATATTTGGGGTCCTAAATTTTAACTATACTTAGGTCTCTTTACTATATTAATCAACCCCTAGATCAAGTACTCACTTTTTCGGAGTATTCCACGACATCCCGCATGCTCCGCGGGTAGCCGGACACCAGGTACACCTTGGCGGCCGGAGCCATCTTCATCTCCAGCATGAGCACCTCGGTCACAGTCTTACTGGACAGGTGGCCGAAGTCCTTCATGTCTGCAACACGTACAAGCCCACATTCTCTACATCTTTCCCGTATTGACAAGCAGGCGGAAGAATATTTAAAGCGAAGGGCATGCATGAAATGGCGCGCATATTTGTTGGGTGTTGAATAAATAAAAAAAATTGACTTCTGATCTGCTTTAAAAATTGGGAAGCAATGTTCCTAGGAAATTATTAAGTATGTCTCAACGATCACCAGATTAAAGTCAAGAACACAGAAAATAGTACTCACGTGTTTTTGCACGTCTCAGCATTTTATAATAATAATAATAATAATAATAATAATAATAATAATAATAATAATAATAATAATAATAATAACTTTACGACGCATGAAATGATGCGGATCAAAGGCAAATTGAGTAGAATAATCGAATATCAAAAAGCATGTGCAAAGTATAATGTAAAAAAACATTCAGTCCATCCATATGGGTTTCCACAAGATATCTGCCTTAATCACCAACTTAAAGAGCATTTACTCGTAATACCACCAATGCACGTAAAACGAATACGATTTCGCAAATAAATGAGTTTTTCTAAGGATGATGCACAAAAGTAGTTGTGTGAGATGTGCGCGCATTAAAAAAAGTTATTTCCTTTTTCACTCTTTCATCTATCCATCTTTTTCTTTCTGATACGTACACTTCATGCTCTCATACTACCTCTGTCCCTCTTCACTCTCTTCTCCTTCTCTCTCCCTCTCTCACTCCGACCCTGTTTCCCTCCCTGCTCTCTACGAATAATCACTCTTTCTTTTTCTCCCTTCTCCTCCCTGTCATCTCCCTCTCATCCCTCTTTCCTCACGCCATCCTCTCTGCTCTCCACGCCTACGCGTCCCAGAGCCGGCCTCGCGCTGTTCCCGGTGGAGCTTTGTTTATTTAATGCTGTTTGGACTAGAGGGTATTTTCAGACGGCGTTTTCCCAGGGTGTTTAAGGCTGCCCAAAATGCCTTGTTCCTGAGCCTCTTTAGCTGAGCCATGGCCGGTGTCTTTATGACGGATGCTAACAAGGTTTACTTCACACTCATTGGTCAAAGCAAAATATATATATATATATATATATATATATATATATATATATATATATAGCTATATAGTGACCGTACTTACCTCGGTTTCCCGAATTAGGGATTCTGGTTGACCACGCAAGTACTTACTACATATTAAAATTTTGAATGTAAGATGATGGGGAAATGATAGGGACAAGGGATCATTCTAGGGGGAGCGCCTTCATTAGGAGGATGTTGGCTTTGGATTTGATACTTTTCTCGTTCAATTTACGACGCATCAAGTTACATATTATGATTATTCGTTTATTCATAGAAACCATGAATATGTTTAACAACTATACAAATCTTCATTATTTGGTCGCATGCTGTTAATGCTAGTAATAATGTGATTAACATTATTACTAGACATCGGATGTTTAGGGAAATGCCTATTTTTTTCTAGAGAACGTATTCTAAGGCTGATAATATATGTCCACGAATCACGACAAATGATGACATATGACGAAGTTTTATAATGCTTATTTTTGCTTGTTTTAGCATAAATGCCTATTTTTTGCATAAATACATTTTTTAGGACTTTTTTTGCCTTTTATTTATTATATTTATACACAATGCTAAGATATTGGAAAATCGGTGATGGTCCAACGTGACCATTCATTATGAAATCTTCAATTCACGTCTTGAAATTTAAAATTACGAGTGATTTCCCGAAAGTATACCAACTGATTTTTCTCCATTTCCCTATTTCATTAATACCAGCCATGATCTGAGAACATGGTCGATACACCGAGAGAACCGAAATTTTAAGTGGAAATAAATATAAATTCCCAGAAGGTTTCGGTGGTGCTAGTGTTGGATTGCTAAAATATGCCAGTCACATCGTTCAGATATCCTTCTCCGCATTCAAACTGATTTTGTCTCCCAGTCGTCGCAAATTTGAAATTGTGATCCTTGAAAAGTTACTGGTAATATGTAAATATTACTGGTTAATGGAAACTATTAAGAATAAAATGTAGAAGAGTTGTAAATGTGTAAATCTAGTTTCACATTAAAATATACGAA
The DNA here is from genome assembly GCA_011170035.1 of Teleogryllus occipitalis. Classification (NCBI taxonomy): domain Eukaryota; kingdom Metazoa; phylum Arthropoda; class Insecta; order Orthoptera; family Gryllidae; genus Teleogryllus; species Teleogryllus occipitalis. The sequence continues at coordinate 42,979 of BLKR01002990.1, read as the reverse complement.
CTGGTTTTGTGCATTTAAGTTACTATTACTCATTATTGAAACCATTTAACGTTGCTTCCAACCACAATCTCACAATATTTGTCCTCCAATGTATTTTAAATTTGATCTTGCTACACAAAAACAAAAAAAAATGTCAAAAAGTTTTATCACTTCCCTTTTTGGAGTAGCTGCTGCTGTACACTCACGGCCCCATCAGTTTCCACAAACCTTCTTGCGACCACACATTCCAATTCCATCCATTTTCTTCACGAATAACTTAGCACTATGCCTCTGATAAAACTATATTAGAATTCACGGCGCCTACCACGCGTCTCCGTCCGTGCCTTACCCTACCCTCCACAAAATCAGTGTACGAACCCTCCACAAAATCAGTGACGTCTGTTGGACTGTGTACCATACAGTACGACCAACAAATTCAAACTGATCCCACGATTGTGGCAAACAAACCCGATATTGTTATCCCGGATTTGAAGAAAAAAACATGTCTACTTGTAGATGTTGCTGTGCCGTGCGACATCAAAACGTAACCGAGGAGGTAGAGAAACCTCTCAAATAAAAACGTTTGTAAATCGAGATCAGCCGAATGTGGGGCGTAAAAGAACATGTCGCCCCGATAGGTATCGGAACTCTGGGTCTTGTTCCGCAAAGTTTGTGTAAGAACTTGGCTAAACTCCCAGGTCATTCAAAAAACTTGAAAGAGCAAGACATTGCTTGATTTAGAACAGCCCACATTTTGCGGAAAGTATTGTAAAGGCACCGACAGACCGTAGATCTGCTCCTCAGGAAGTTGGTTGCAACCTACAATAGATTTTATATTCAACCGACTCGTAACATCGTTAATCATGAATTAGATAAATAATAATAATAATAATAATAATAATAATAATAATAATAATAATAATTTCTTGTTTCTCCCATGTACTAGTTGGATAATTCTTTACAATGTACCGGTTCTAATTAGTACAGCATACATCTTTTTTTACTAAGTTCACCATATACAATTTAAAATCTCGTAACAAATTCCATAAGCTAAGTATTATAATTATTATTATTATTATTATTATTATTATTATTATTATTATTATTATTATTATTATTACACTACTCGAGCGAGAATTTTGTGAAATTCTTTTGGAACAAAGTTAATTAATATTATTTTGCGGTTTATTTAAAGAAATATTGTAGAAATTAATTATACATATATTTACATTTTAAGAGAATGTAAATACTGCCAGTGTACTACTTGGATTTATTTATAGGGAACACCATGAAATGATATATGAAAAGACACGTGCATTGACTTTCTGGGGCTCTCTGGGAGTTCCGATGACAGTTATACGGCAGCCGTACCCTCCCATCGCAAGAATCGATCTTACAGTATCTTTCCATCTGCCTATCTCATTTGTCTTTTGATGAATATTGACTACAATCTAATCATTTGACAATAACAACGTGAAAAATATGCACGAAAAGCTTCACCTGGTCTTTGTAAATTGATAGTACGGATACTTTTTTTATACTATGTATGTGATATCAATATTATTTAACTCATAGGTGTCGCAGGATTTCTAAAATTCTATGGACTCTTTTAGTCAGTTTATTTATTTTTAAAACATATGTTTAATGCGTTAACGTACGTTTTGATTTTCAATTTACCATTTTGATTTTTCTGATATCCCACTTAACACCAGCCCCAACACTTAGTTTGTAGAACTGCCCTAGCAATTGGTTGTTCTCAAACATCACGAACATTGTTTTGAGCCAATAAATGAAGTATATTTGTTTTATTTCATTTTAAAGAACCCCATTCTCTCCAACATTATTTCATTATGTATATCAAGAAAATAGCTGCTCATATGTTGAATGTACGTATGAAGTAACCACAAGACAATTGCTTACACTTGGTAGACGTGCGCATGACCTATCAAATTAATAAGTTTGTTTCATTTTCATGAGAGCAAGCCGATGTGGGAATCTAATGTGCCTTCAGCTCCTCGCATCGGAAGGCGAGGAGTAAAGTGAAAGAAACTCAGTAAAACATGATACATTAGACACATAGAGAACAAGACGTTTTTAATTTACTAGTGGACCCGGCAATGCTTCACTATTTGAAATGTATTACATTTCACACGCTACTGGTCACGTGATTGTGAATCGCATTTTACGCTACGCTCTTCAAAAATTTTAAAAGATGAAAAACTTTCTCGCGATTATAGGTTTGTGCTGTATCCTGGTTTGGACAGAGTTGTCCTATTGTTATAACGTTCTCCCTCAAGCTTGAGCAAGCATTCGCTATAAAATTGTCTTTAAGAAATTTGATTTTCTTGTCCGAGATACTGCAGCGCGTCTGACCGGGAGGTCCTAGGTTCGAGTCCTGACGGCGGCAGGATTTTCGACACTAGCTTTCCGGCTAGGTCGAATTCAGTCGCTATCTGGAGGAGAATTCTAGCGGCCGACTGCTCTGATCGGTAGTTTTTCGTGGTTTCTCCGATCAACAACAGGCGAATGCCGGAGCAGTACTCTACCAAACGGGCCACGGACCGCGCGCGATCTGTCCTTCCTCTTCCTTGTCCTATCCTCTCCCCTTACACACACATATACTAGCATGCACTACACTACCACACATGCCGGGAGACCGGTCGGGAGCTTAGAGTTTGTCCCGGCTCGGGCGGTGCCCCGCTGGTGGGAGAGTCCTGGTTAGGGGGAAACCCCACTAGCCGACGGTAGGTCGGCGCCGGATCTCGCCATCCGGCGGGGGAAGATCACCGCCATCTACCGAGAGAAAAACATGCACTACACTAACGGGACTAATGACCATAGCTGTTGACGCGCCCGGAAACACGAAAAATCAATCAATCAATCATTGTCCGAGGTAACGTTCAAGTAATAATTCCGGCTGATCTTTCACAATCGCAAGGACAGAATATGCAACGAAGACGCGCTTAATACTTGAGGGTTAGGCGGGTTGCGTAGAGCTTCTATTCAGCGGCGCTTGAGTCAGCATAATCGCATAAAGTTATTATCAACGCGTGTCTATGTGCGACAGACATACACACATTCCCATTATACTATGCTTAAGTTATTCGTGCAAGTGCAACCAATAAGTTGACAAAGTCTTATCGCAATCGAATGAACGGTAAGGCAGCGCATAAAATACGAACAAACTAACGAACATTGATTTTTATATATTAGATCATTATAAGGGCTGAAGGTGCGGAATACAATTCCCGATGGAATAGGTCTCTGAGTTAGCTCACGGCAACAGTTTCCACTGCAGTGACACTTACCGGGAGGTCCTAAGGTTCCAGCTTCGACAGAGGTGAATCTTCCATACGAGCTATGTAGCTAGGCAGAATCCAATCGCTGTGTGGAAAAGAATTCTAGCGGCAGGCTGTTCTGATCGATAGTTTTGCGTAGTTTCAATGATCAATAAAAGGCGAATACCAGAGTAGTATCAACAAACAAGCAACGGATCGCGCGCGATCTTTCCTTCCTAATCCTTTTCCCTCCCCTCTCTCTCTCTCTCTCTCTCTCTCTCCTCTCCCCTTACACACACACACACATAAACACATGTAAATGCATTACTACCCATTTGGGAAACATGTTAAAGGCTTAGAGCATGTCCCATCTGGGGCGTGCACCGGAGGTCAAGATGCTGGGATGGCGAAAACTCCCGCACGTCAATATGAAGGTCGGTGCAGGATTTCACGATCTACATGGAGGAATATCGCCATCTCTCACGATATATCATGCACTACACTTACTGGAATAATTACTATAGTAGTTTCAAAGGCCCCGGAAATCAAAATAATAAATTAATCCATATAAAGAATTACCTTCAATGAAGCGTTAATAAGTAATTTGTGATTAATAATTTTATAAGAACTCTGTTGTTTATTTCAGTTATGTTGTAGTTGAACAGCTATGAACAATCCCAATATTCTTGGTCTCTTTTTCGTACAGAGGTGAGATGTAGTTGTTGATCTTCTCGGATGCCATTTCCACGTACCTCAAATGTGTCGACACACATGTGGAATTTAAGAACAGAATGTTCGTGTGTACCTAAACTCCGACTTCCAAAATATCGTGCGCTTTGCATTGTCGCAAGAGTCATCGCGCACATTTCCACTCTTCGAACAACTAACAAATTTTTATTGTGCAATACGTATGAGCAAAATATTATACACAGCGTTGCTAAAAGCAATACATATAAGAACAATAGCCAGAATCTAGTTCATAAAATCTCACAATACGAACAAAAACAGTGTAATACAAAAGCGATACGCTTTCAGGGATTTTTCCAAAAATCAAATAAAATACGATTTTTTGGAGAACGGATTCAACACCATTTTTTGTTCAATAGTACGTTTAGCAGTACATTTGTTGAAGGATTTGTGTGCTTTCACACAAGTTTCTGCGTGTTGTGTCCGGCTAGAAAAATACTACTTGCTGCTGTCATGCTGAGTGAAGAATAAGCGAACAAGCCCTGATCTAAATTACACTGATATCAGAATATTTCACTTAATTTTTATGAATTGAAAGTCGTGATAAATTGTATTCGAAGGACTCACAATTTCGTGAAGACCATGTAAAATAGGAATATTTTAATGCATGGTACTACTGTTTCGAAATACCCTTGAGCAAGCTCTTGCAGTCAGGGGCGTAGGTGTACACGATGCACCAGCACCAGAGTCCCTGCAGTCAGGGGCACGGAATGAGGACCCCCGCCAACAGTCAACAGACATGAGATATGAGGTTCCTTATGTAAAAATATTTTGAAAATACCTCATGAAAAAAAATTATCCGACATCAGAATATTTCATTGAAATTATTCCTTACTATTACTGCAATTTAAAGTGAGATAATTATTTCGAATAAACAACATCAATAACTACAACAAATAATGTCCTGGCATGGCGTATCACTAGTTGAAGAAGGGAGAAAGTCACTATGCGGCCACCACCTCGCCTGTATGTCTATTGTCAGAATAATATTTTTGTCTACTTGACAGCTAGGGGTAACGATATTTAATCAGAAGCTTCAAATTGTGATGATATCACTGGAGAGTTGCTGATGCTTATTTAAAAAATTTAAATCTTACAGCGTAAAGCTACTAAAAATTGAAGAGCGCCATTACTTGTTTTTTTATGTGTTTTCCTTTTAAAATGCATTTGCATTTTCCTTTTAAAAATCCGTCTCGCTGTCCTTACTTTTCAACTTCTTTGCGCATATTGTGCAAAAATGGTTTCGTTACTCCTTTCATTGGCGGGATTAGTGTAACTGACTACGGTAAAGTACTTTATGAAATAAACAAGTGTCATTATTACCAGCCATAATTATACTATTAATGCAACGAACTGGACGTGCCTGTTTAAACCCTGATCTGATGCAAGAACGACCCCACGACCACGTGTCTGCCGCCCGTGTAAGTGGCAACATCGCTCTACCTCTACTCCCAGCTGTCAAGTAGACAGAAATATTATTCCGAGAATTGGCACTTTGCATTTAGCTGAGCGACGTATCTGACACCTTTCGCCATACCAGGAGGTTTTTTGAAAACGAATTGGTAGAATTTAGGCTCGTTAACTTTACGATGTAAAAATGCAACATGCAGATCAGAATAACATCTTGTTTGCGCTTAACATTACGCAGCAAAATTGTCATCAAATAAGAAATACATCGCGTAGCCCATGAACAAAAATTTTGTGTTCATTTGCATAATAGGGAATAATTAAAAAAATAGAAGAATAACAAGAAATGTCAAATAAGTTATTTATAGCTAGGCATCGGATATTTAGGGAAATGCCTATTTTATTCTAGCGTATTTATGCTGATAATGCATGTGCACAAATCATGAGAAATGATGACGTATGACGAAGTTTTATAATGCTTATTTTTCCTTATTTTAGCATAAATGCCTTTTTTGCATAAATACGTTTTTTAGAACGATTGGGCTTTTCCCCTTTATGTATTTTTTATATACAATGCTAAGATATCAGAAAACCGTCCATAATTCAACGTGACCATTCATTACGAAACCTTCAATTCACGACTTTGTATTTTAAAATACGAGAGAATTCCTAAAAGTATATCAACATATTTTTCCTAATTCATAATGCCAACCATGTTCTGAGAACATGGTCAATTGACACCGAGGGCACCGAAATTTTAAGTGGTTATAAATGTAAATTTCCAGGTGTTGCTAATGTTGGAGCTCTAAAATATATGCTAGCCACATCAGTAGATTCTGAGAGATCATTCTCCGCATTCAAACTGATTTTGTCTCCCAATCGTCGCAAATTTGAAATTCTCATCCTTGAAAAGTTACTGGTATTATATTGCAATGCAAACTACAGTAAGAATGACATGTAAAATAATTGTAAATATGTAAATCTTGTTTTACATTAAAATTCACGTTCTTGTTTTATGCATTTAAGTTTACAAAATTATATTGACAAAATTTACAAATATTTTTCACTTTATTGTGTACGCAACTTCTGACAGTGCCTTTTTTCTCCTTATTCTTGACATTTTCAGTGCCTTTTTAGGCGCCTAAAAGACGATTTTTGAGAGTCTAAACATTCGATGTCTATTTTTAACACTTTAGTAGGGACTATTTCAATATATGGCTCAGAAACCTTGTTACTTATTGAAACAAATAAAACAAAATCCTAGCGTTACAAATTTACTTTGGAGGAGTTGCAGTGGATCAAAATTTGAGCATATTTCTAATACAAAATTAGAGGAATGATGCAACTGAAGAGAAATATAATGGAAATTATGCAATTGGTCTAGTATGGAAATCTGGGGAGAATGGGAGAGGCAAGGTAACCTGAATGTATGTATATAAGTGTGTATATATATATATATATATATATATATATATATATATATATATATATATATATATATATATATATATCAGAGTCCTAATAGCAGGAACTTAAAGAATGTGAAAGGCATTTTAACTATTAATTGAAATGTAGAATGCACTTGTATTCTAGAACGAAATTGTAATAGGGAGGAAATCGTAGATAATTATTTCAGTGAACAATTCTTTTGGAACATTACGAAGTCGCGAGTAGAAACCTACACCTGGTATAACATAGGGAAGTTTTGCGGACGCGTAATAAATTAAAATAATTATTCGGCGAACCGATGATGGTGAACTGATATAATCACTGGTGACATTTTAATTAGAATTGACATAGGAGAATATTGCATTATGCGGGACGATAGAATTTGCATCAACGAGGTGACATCGAGAAAGAAGACGTGGTGTTCATTTCAACCAGAATTGAACCGAAAAGTCTTCAATGCGCGACAAGATATCAGTAAGCCAGGAACTTTAAATTGACAAGTACAGAAAGGCTAATTCTTTTATCAAAAATAGAAATATTCATAAGATGAGCTCATTTATTATTGTAATATTGAATTGTTAAATAAATGTTTAATTCATTTTTTTGGAATCAGGCTGATAATTTGTAGTCAGTTTCCATTAATTAAAAAAATTACTTAATTAACATAACTTCTAGAAATCACGGATCTGTATAGACAGAACGTCCGCATTCAGCAAGGTAAGATCTGGAATATTGTATGTCGATACCCATGAACAAGAAGGTAATGAAATCACCCTAATAAATATTTCATCATGAAGTAAATCTATGATTAGAGCAGGGCAAATCAATTACGTAAATATTTATAGAAAATAGTTCTTCGGTGAAAATATTTATAGATAGTTATCGAGTGATTTTCAATGGCGTGCCCAAAGCGGAAGAATAATTAAAATAGTAATTAAATATTAATAGTCATACCAGCATATACAATATAATGCATACCTAGGTAATTTAGAATTAATACTCTTTCATTCTTGGAAATTTCAATACCCATTTAGAGGTTGCGGTAACTCCAAAAATCTAGCTCTGCCACTGGTTGCTGCGGCCCAAGGAATGACGTGAATGTAAAGGCTTGTCGAAGTACGGAAAAACAGCAAGTCCTCACCACCTAGACCAATAGCAGCGAAGCAGTGACGCATGAGAGCGTGCTGAAAATCGCACGCACCTCCGTCTGAAACGCCCTCTCGACCCCGCCGCAGTAAGTGACCGATGCTCCACTTTGTTAAGAACGATGGTGGTGGGAGAGGTAGCGACGGTGGCAAGACGGTGCTTGTTGCAGTGCTTGTAAAGGCGAGAGTCTCAAGACTGAGAAGTCTGTTAAAAAAATCCGCTTGATAATCACACTATTTACAATAGGAAAGAAATATCAGCAATAATAGTACAAAGCTGTTACGAATACGAAGCGCATCCCATGGCTTTGAAAAGATCTGATTGCAAAACAAATTGACATTTGGAAAGGGGTAATGTGACACTTTAGAAACTTTTAAAGTCAAATTTTGACTATAGCTTAATAAAACATAACAAATGCAAAAAAGACAACCCTTTCTTAGTGAGTACGCGGAATGATACAACAGAAGATTTGTATGACGACGTTGTACTTATTGGGAAGTTTTGAGTTGTCTTAATTGAGGTCCTTCACAGGCAAAACTGCTGCTTTCTAGAAAAATTATTGGGTAATAATGTTTATGATAATTTGACAGTTTTTTTCATTCATTAAAGAAAATTTTTTCAATTTTAATGTATCCAGGTAAGAAATATTATATAATTATAAATGCCAGAAAAGAGAAAGTATAGAATCCAGTATCCCGTCTGCATTCTAGCATGATTCAGAATATTGCCACTAAGGAGAGTTATGTTCCGCTTAAGGATTCAGAATATTCCCCACGTGTCCATTTTAGACTGGAGAAATCCCACAGAATTAGGGGAAAAAGTGTTTCTACAACTGGAAATTCCGTAACAGATACTAACAACATCGGCCATATCAAAGCGATGGAATGGACAAGTAGAGACTGTAGGAAGAAAAGACGGACAAAAATAGAAGGAATAAGATGATGACGATTATGATGATGAAGGGGAAAAGAAGAAGAAGAAGAAGAAGAAGAAGAAAAGGAGGAGGACTGAGAAAAAGTACAGGAGTAAGAAGAGGACGGGAAAGGAGTAAGAAGAACAGGAAGAAGGAAGGAGGAGGAAGAAGGCAAATGGCAAAATGAGACCGACCGCCGAAAAGAAGCTGAAAAGAATTAAACGTGTCGGCGGCAGCCTTTGAACCCCATTGGACACATGATTTCGCCGGTTTTCCATATGAAGCAGTGCAGAGGCAATTTCTTAAAATAATAACCCGCCCCGTGGGCCACTTCGAAATCCTTCGCAGACCATCAATGGCATATTTATTTGTGAAAGAATGTACATAGTTCAGTATTTTAAGTGTATACTACAACACATGTTTCCCAGACTTACAATTCAATTTAATTTTATAATTACAATTACAGCTAGCTACTCATGAACAGGAAACTCACATAGCACCTATGGGATTAATTCATCTCTAAGAATATGCTGAGGAATGAATTTAATGGATATCTATTTTTTTATTCTGGCTGAGAGCTGGTAGATAGTCGTAATGGGTTGCTTGTGTTATTGTGTTAATTTTGGAGAAGAAGATGTCAGATAGGTGCGCAATATGGTGGATTATGGGGGGTAAGTAGAATTATTTGCGGAGTTGAACGTTTGAGATGAACCAGGGTGCATGAGTGGCCAGTCTGAGGAAATGGTTTTGGATGATCTGTTATTCGTTGATATTCGTTTTAGATGCGTTGATCCAGATGGTATATGCATGAAGCATTAGGAGTCTGATTATTGATTTATAAAGAGTGATGGCATTGTTTAATTACAGTTTACTATTGGAGTTCAGAAGTGGCTTCAGTTGCTTTAGTTTCACTTTGGCTTGCTGTGATTTTCTTTAATGTACTTTTTCCTATTCGATCTGGTATCAAGATTCAGTCCTAGATATCTGACAGATTGATTGTGTGGGGCCCATGGTATTGGGAGATTTCTTATTGAGAGTGGAGTTGGGAACGACCAGTTGACCAGGACCACCACTGGCCTAGAGGCAGAGGCGACGGCCTTGTCCGAGCGGCAGGGCGTGTGGACGGGGAGTCGTGGGAACGGCTGTGGTAGCCGACCTGCCGCGTGGACGGCGCGGTTATGGATCGCGCAGCGCGGCGCGGCGCGGCTGGCCCTGCACGACACATGAATATGCAACGCGACCCCGCCCCACCCCGCATCACCCCGCACCTCCCCGCGGTCACTTCTTTCTTTCCCGCGCGACCCCGACCGCCCTCCACTCCACGCCAGCCCCGCCGCCGTAGCGCTGCTTCACTACCCTTCACCACGGGGGTGAAGGCGAGATACGGAAAATGGTTTCTATACGCGCACGTTGTCACGGGACCTGAATACCTACGTAAGTTCCTTTCCTAACGTTCGTTAAATAAGAATAATTATTAACGACAGGGGTTATTGACAACATCTAACTACCAGAAATGTTCGCTCACGTATAATAAACCCTATTTTAATTGAAAAACGAGCTACAGTTTTGATATAATATTACTGTCGTGAATAAAAATCCCCACTCCTCCCGCATCTAGCGAAATAGGGCTCAAGAAACGTGCACGAATAATATCAACTATCAACAGTTACAGATTTGTCAACAGAAAACGAGTTACTATCAACAGAAAACGAGTTACAGATTTGATATAATAGTCCTGTTGTAAACGCCCCCCCCCACCGTTCCTCCCCCATCTAGCGAAATAAGGGCTCAAGAAAACGTGCGCGGATAATACCAAGTACCAGGTTACTTGAACCGCTTGTTGTTGGAATAGAGTGCGATGATTGGTGAGAGGCTTAAGCATGTTTATTGATACGCCAGACCCAACCGCCGTCATTTTCTTGCGGTTTTGAGAAGGAAGAACGTTTTGCGTGATTCTCTAATTCATTTCGTGTCGTTCGATATTTCAAACATTGTGGTTCCTGTTTCAGGTTGACAGTAACGGAAAAGCAATTGTATATTAGAAAATTGAAAAATAAAGGTAGTTGATTATTTATTTGTTAATTTTTTGTGTTTTCTTTCACGGTATAATTAAATGACTCTCTTCCTAAATTATATTGACATCTAGAAGCATTAAGAAAATAGATACTTTTTTTAAATTTATTATTATCCTTGTTCGATTACATACAGAATCTTTCAAGGTATTGAATATATATATATATATATATATATATATATATATATATATATATATATACATATATATATATATACATATATATATACATAAATATTTCAAGTAATAATCTATATACAAATTAACTGGAAGCTACGATTTAACTATATACATAATTACTGAGGGATACCCTTACTGGGACCTCTAACAACTTGTTTTAATTAGTTAAATACATTTTTTTTATTTTTGAGAAACAAAACAATGGTATAATGTATTGGCAGTAGTATAATATTCTTTATACATAGTAGTCAAATTATGGAGGTTATAGTAAATCTTTTGAAAATTTAAATTTAATTCTTGAATATGTTGAAGATGTTTTTCCTAGTTTAAATCGTTCATAGGCTGGGCTAGAGTGTAAGGATGAGTAGAATGTTTTTGAGATTTTTAGTATCCATGTTTTTATGTTAAGAAAATAGATACTGAAAATAAATTTCCTTGACATTTAATCAAAATATTTCCTAGCTTTGTCAGGTTAACTCACGAAAATAATGTAAAGTAGGCGATTCTTGTAGTTATTTGCCTGGCCACTTGGATCCGTGCAAGCCCCGATTAACCTCGAGGGTCCACTTGTACAGTTGTGGTGTTGTGTGCCCTTCGCAGCAGTCTAAAGGTAATCGGAATAGCAGAGTATGCGCGCTTATGATTGTCTAATGAAAGGGGTGTGGGAGCAGATGGTCAGGGACTTTGGAAGTATGAGTCATACCCTTCCGATAGCCTTACGACCTTCAAACTACGACCTTCAAACTATGCCTACTCTAAAATGTTCGTGAAACACCGAGTGACAAAGCTTGAACTCCAAATTCTAAGAAACAAATGAATAAATATCGAAAAGATTGAAAGAAATGTTGCATTATGTATTCTGTGATGATGAAAGTGTAAATAGCCAAACAACACTCACTAACAAAGTATACCCATACTAGTAGTTACATTTTTAGATCAATAAGTTCACTTTAACATCGATCATCTTGCTTTTGATATAGAATCAAATTGTTTATAAATAAGACGACAAAATTCATAAACAAACATCGGACGTTAGTAGATTCAATATCGAAATGATTTTATTGTCATATGCTTTTTTTTCTTCAGAATGAGCCTTTTAAAGTGAAATGTTCTTTATTTCTTAAAAAGTATGTATCTAATATATAAAAAGTTTCAAAATAGAAGACACGGGATCTGTGACATATTATTTGCTGAAAATACCTACAGAATTCTCGAGAAGAAGATAAATTTTGCAGGCCACGACTGCTAAAATCTCTCAAATTTTCATTCGATGTTTAATAGATGGTTTACTCCCATACTGGCATTGAAATTTTTTAATTGTGTATTTATAAGGGAGTTCATTTTTAGCTGGATATTGATTTTATTTGAAATGATGAACTAATTACTATATCTGAGTAATTTTTCCTGTAACTTTTTCATACAGGAACATTCTGCCTCCGTGAAGAACGTTGTATGTGACAATGTAATATTGTTTTATTTGTTCTTAAAATGACATTCACTTATTTCCTCTACTTCTTTCTTGAACACATTTCATGATTTCTGACAGAGGTTAAATTATTTTTATTGCGGACCTTATTTATGCAACCTAAATCGTTTCCTTTTTCTCTTTCGGGTTTGTTTTGTCATTCTAAACGGTACCTGCTTTTGCGGGGATATTGGAATGTACAAACATTGGTGAAATATCTTTGGACAATTTAATAACAAAAATTAAGAGATTCACAAAAGTAGTGGGTACGTAGTTTGTGTCATTAGTTAACAGTATCATTAATTTTTTTTCCTAGGGCTTTTATCCAGCCGACAGCCGGTTGCTCTTTACGTCCCGAAGGGACGCATATTCGACCATACACTAGACAAACACTCATGCGGGCTCCTCTGATCTGGGGTCAGCAGAACGCGAGGCCCTCCGCGACAACACTCACAAAGTCAAGGGACAAACAGCCATGCCCAAGGCGGGACTCGAACACGCGACCCTTCGGACCGGAGCGCTGAGTCGGTACTCGCTCTTAGCCACCTCGGCCATCCAGGTCAGCATCATTAATGATACACAGTAAAAATTACTTGCTTCCTAGAGGTCCACATTCTCCAAATATTTTCAGATCATGAATATTCACGTCTTAACAGTTTTTATAAAATGTAGCTAAACACTTTATTAAGTGAATAAAGATTAATTCAAATTGTTTAATCATTCCAATATAATACAACATAATACCAGATGATACTGAATAATGAAAAAGTGAAGAACTCAAGACTGCATATTGTTAAAATACCGTAAACGTTTCATACTTCTGGCAAAACGTGGCAGAATGGCATATTACTGACATCCTTGATAGCTGCATTTTTGGAACCTTTTTACTTCTGTAACATTTACGTTATTTCTAATGTGGCATTTCGCGAAACTATGACTTTTAAACTTTTCTTCAGAAAAGTTAACCACACTCCACCTCTCTAGAAGAAATTAAAATAACGGAAACTTATGGGTATAAAACAGCCGATTAGTAAATATACATGTTGTTGTTATTATTATTATTATTATTATTATTATTATTATTATTATTATTATTATTATTATTATTATTATTATTATTATTTCGGACTTATTCTCTCACTTGCCTCCCGTTACTTCCCACCTCTCAAGAATGTATCCCAGATCTACCCCACTGCCCAGGGCGATCGCAGGTTCAAGGGCTGGTGCCAGGGCCATGTGAAATACTTTGTCAGTTTTGGAAAATTAATTCGTAGAGGAAGCGCCGCGACCGTCCGTCAAACACGATGCACTTGTTTCAAACTGTTCTCTAAACCACCCACGTATGGAATCCAAAACACCTACCTCGCTTTCGTATTACTGAATACGCGATTTTTTTTCTTGTCAATTACTTCCTCGTTTTTCTGTTGGTTTCTTTTGTAGGGTTTTTAGTACAATATAAAGATATTATGTATATACTGAAAGCATCTTGTTCTCGGGCGAATCAAAACGTAAAGCAAACGTTTTTCCAATCGCAACAGATTTCATGCGCCGACCTGGATGGCCGAGGTGGCTAAGAGCGAGTACCGACTCAGCGCTTCGGTCCGAAGGGTCGCGGGTTCGAATCCCGCCTTGGGCATGGCTGTTTGTCCCTTGAATTTGTGTGTGTGTTGTCGCGGAGGGCCTCGCGTTCTGCTGACCCCAGATCAGAGGAGCCCGCAAGTGTTTGTCTAGTGTATGGTCGAATATGCGTCCCTTCAGGACGTTAAGGGCAACCGGCTGTCGGCTGGATAAAAGCCCTAGGAAAAAAACAGATTTCATGCGATTGCGAACCGAGAGGAGTGACAGCTCGCTCACAGCTGGACAGACGTGGCTTAACGTAAAAGGCAGTTCTCGCTCCTTGCGGTGCTGTTGGCCGGGGCGGCGTGACCGCGGGTGCCGCGTCGCTGGGCGCCCACCTTCGCGCTGTGGCGCGCGCAACAGCTGGCGATCGCCGCGTGCTCGCGTGCCACGCCCCCGCAACACCCCGCACGCGACGCCCGCGCCGGCTCCACCCCGCCCCGCCCCGCTCCGCTCCGCGCCACGCTCCTTCGCTCCGTCCCTTCGCCTCCGCATCTCCCAGCTCCGCACTCTCCGCTCCGCCCACCCATCTCCGCGCCTTTCGCTTGGACCTACCTGTTCTACACACCTCCTCGCTCCGCCTTTCGCGCTTTACCCACTCTGCTCCACCCTCTCCCTTCCGCCATCTCCACACTGCCATCTCCACTCCGCCCTCTCCGCTCCGCCCTCTCCACTCCACCCTCTCTGCTCCGCGCTCCCCGCTCCGCCCTCTCCGCTCCGCCCTCTCCGCTCCACCCTCTCCGCTCCACCCTCTCCGCTCCACCCTCTCCGCTCCGCCCTCTCCGCTCCACCCTCTCCGCTCCGCCCTCTCCGCTCCATCCTCTCCGCTCCACCCTCACCGCTGCGCCCTCTCCGCTCCGCGCTCCCCGCTCCGCCCTCTCCGCTCCGCCCTCTCCGCTCCGCCCTCTACACTCCTCTCTCCTCATATTACACCATCTCTGCTTCACCCTCATTTGTTTCAAACGCCTCTGCTTTGCTCCGCCTTTTCCGATTCGCAGTCCACGCTTCACCCTCGCCGCACGACACTTCATTCCACACGCACGTCCCGCTTAGTCTTCCCGGCTCTACACCTCTGTTTTGCTGCACCCTCCGCTCAGCAATCTCCATTTTAGCCTTACCTCTCCGCCCTCCCCTCTCTCCCTCAAGCCCCCAAAGCAATAATTTTCTATACTATGGTATAAACAATCAAATCAAACCCAAAGTAATATTACTTTCGAAAATGTAGAAAATCTTAAAACTATATTTTGTGGGGACATTGTCTACACTCTTTCTGTAATCTGCGAAAAAATCTTAAATTTTGAATCCCATAGTTAAGAATAAAGTTCGAAAACACAGTAGTAATGAAAGGTAGAAGAAACCTTAGGAGAAAGCTAACAAGAGAAATAGTTGAATTTCGACATCACCCGGTTATTTGGGGCACTCTTTTTTGCGCGATCTGGAAAAACACCGTAAACGCGAGCAGAGAAATTGATTTGATTCGATTTTTCAAGAGAGTCTCTTTATTCGACAAAGCAATTAACTCGAGTTCAAAAATAAATTTCAACGAAAGAATTGTTTTTGCTAATGAATTTTTTCAATAATTGGTATTTTCAATGATTGCATTTATATTCTAAAAATGTTATGGTAGTATTTCTTTATTATTATTATTATTATTATTATTATTATTATTATTATTATTACTAGTGAGAACCCGTCAAAATTTGACGGCGAGATCTGAGATAAATGTAAAATACTGTACCCAGACTAATGTTCCCAATGTATTGCATTGTTTGGATCTTCAGAGTATAACGAAGCTATTCTGTGGCGAGGAGTTCCCAAAATTTTAAACACGTATGGCCCATGACCAGGTGGCAATGCAATATCGGCACAAAAGATATAGCACTATTATACTGAAGGATATTATTTCTAAAGTTTTTTGGTGTGTCATCTCATATAAACAACTGTTTGATTTCTTCTGGCACATTGCTCGAAGGTATACTTATTTTCCCATTTAAGCAACCCAGAGTAAATCGTTTGCAGAATTTCTCTCACATGGAAAGTACAAAGCAGAACAAAACTGACATTTCATAGACAATGACTCAATAGAAAACGAAATGACCTCACTATCACGACACATACGCTCACTTTCTCTTTCCCTGCGTCCAGTTAATGTACGGTTGCGTCTTTTGGGGCGCGTGGACAACGATTCGGAATTCGACATAACCTGTAAACAACTTCACTAAAGTACAACCGAGCAAAACCCACTTTGCGAATGTTCTCTACAAAATACACTACAGAAGCAAATACATGCAAACTGTCAACACCACAATGCAATTATTACACTGAAACAAAACCTTGACGAATTGTAAACAAACCTCAACAATCAAAACAAAGCATCAAGCATCTATGGACTCAAGTGTATCTATTTTGAAACTGCTACCCTTTGAAAGAAAACAATTGACTATTGATAAGCGTACTTTTAAAGAATGATTTAATTAATTCATTTACACCGTAAATGTTGGTGAATCAACACAAACAATATCTGATAACACATCTAGGGATAATATTCTTTCATTTAAAAGAAAAAATACAACAATCGGTTCAGTAGAAGCTCTAAACGAAGCCATGGCAGAATACCTTATTTTTTTAAATATATAGATTATTATTATTATTATTATTATTATTATTATTATTATTATTATTATTATTATTATTATCCCTAGAATAATTAGATTGAAACGAATTTTCGTTCACAGTTCTGCACTGTGCAAGGCTCCAAAGACTGCCACTTTTGCTGCATCGTGGACTTGATAGTTGGTCATTTTCCCACGCATGGACATCTATTTTTAAAGGTCGTCGATAATAGGGCTGTTCAGCGTTTATACTCAAATTACAATAAAACAGCACGTCGTTTTCAACGCCACATTTCAAATTCCTTTTTTTATTAAGAAATATACATGAAGAAACTCACAATGTTTGTATCCCAAGGTTGGGTATTTATTACATTCTTATACGACATAACTGTTCGGATTTACGAAAAAACTCCAAATGTGCTCTAAAACACTACCAGTGTTTGTGGCATGGATTAATTGCTCTAAAAATAACCAACCCCGAGTATTTTTCTTATTTGAAATCTGAAAGAGGAAAGACGAAAAATTTCCAACTTTGTCAAAATAACGATCACTCCATCATACACTTATAAATATTATTATATTTCAAATTAACTTATTAATATAATAGACGAGCATACAAATTCGAGCATATACTCATAATAATTTCTAATGTACAAGCATTTAAAAGCGACAGCCTTTTTTATTTTATCAAGTTATAAAACAATAAAGACTTTTTGTTCAAATTTGTTCATTTCTTCTAAAAAAATGCCAATTCATTTTATATTGACCATTTCTTCTTGTGTTACTCAGAAAGTGCGCTCAGCCCATCAAATGTCGTCCCTGAGAATGTTAACTGATGTGTATCGCGATGGCGGTGGTATTGAAATTGCTGTGGCGACGACTGCGTCGTTGGCGCGCCGCCGGAGGGGTGGAGACGGCAGAGGCGGCGGGCAGGGGGGGGGAGCACAGCGATGATCGATGCGCTGAAAAGTGGAGGGACGCGGATGCCAGCGGAGATGGATGGTCTACTTCTCTCGCGGCCGCTTTATGATTTCGCCTTTAACGCTCGAATCATGCGTAGGAGCGGGTCCGCCGGGAATGTGACAGGCGGAAAATTATACACTGCGCCGCGAAATTGTACATTTCATCACTGAGGTACGATATGCATGTGGTATGTTTTTGGGCAGGCGTGACAACAACAAAAGCATTTGAATTTGTATTAGTAACTCTCTGTGGTGGTCGCTAACTTACTCTGATTTGATCATAATAATATTTCGTCCTTTCCTATCGTGATTGAGCGTAGAGAGCTAAATAATCAAGTAGGGTCAAGCACATCCATGTCTTACAGTATTCACGATTATTATTACAAGGGAAACTGCGTACTTTTCGATCAAATCTTAATAACATTGCAAGAATTTTAAAATTCACGCGACAAAATACTAATTTGATAAAAGAATGTAAAATAGGATATGCCATGTGGCACTTTTCGCAACTCTAGAAACCCAAACGTTTTTTAATACATAACATTTACCTAAATACAGATATAAAGAGCTTTTAAAAATGTGTTAAATTCTCTTCAATACTGTTCAATTAGAAGTAATATTCTCGTTGATTTTACGAAACTTGTCAAGGAGACAGATTTATCTATATTGCTCCATAAATTTTATGAGTAGAAAAACAATGTTAAGTAATTAACAATTATAATGTATAATATTTTAAATGGCACATTTATTATGCATTTATTTGTTGTCACGTAAACTCATTCTCTATAAAAGTTTGCACTACATATATAATTTCAAGAAAATTCAAATGTATCTTCCTACGCTACTGCTCGAACGTCGCCAATCAGATCAACGAAACGAACATATCTTCATTCGTCATCGAAATACTGTATGACGTAAAGTTTCTAAATTGTGGTGAAATGCAGAAGAAAAGATAAAGAAAGTAAAAGTAAAGAAAAATAAACAATTTTTTATTCGCTGGAGAATAATTGCCCTCGGATCTAAACCGACTGAAACGTTTTTCTTCCGAATAAAACTAATTCTTTGTAATGCTATTCTGACGCTGCTACTTTCCGCTAGGATATAAAATTTTTTTTTACCAAAGAAAAAATAAATTTTCAAAACTTCCATTCAAGAAACCAGCATTATTTTTAACAAAATCAGTTGTGTTATTAAGGTAAAACTAGGTGAAAATAAGAAAAACTAAATAAATCAAAGGGAATTAGAAAAACTTGAGTTGCTTTTTGAAATTTTTTATCTAACAAATATAAATCCTCTCCACTTAAAAACGTCTGCACATTAATTTCTTGCACAAAAGGGTGCTCAATACTTGGAAAGCAAAAAGAGAGAGAAGAACCCCTTCACGAAGAATTCATATGCATGTCCGCTTCTGCGGCATCAGAAATCGATCGCTATGATTGCGTTCCGCGAACGACGATACTTTCCGTTTACCTTTGTCCTGGCAATAAATCGATAAATGAATCGACCCGTTCTGCTAAGAGCTAGTAGGGGGAGACCCTTGTGCTACGCAATTTGGTCGAAGTAGGTCGCATCTTGGGGGCAACGCAGAAAGAGACAGGTTGCACTGTGACTGCTCTCCAACAGTGTAAAAGCCATGATTTTGATCTTCAAATTTCGTAGTAAATTATTTCGCACCCAGATGGTTGAAGGGGAGACCAGAAAATAGTATGAAAAACAAGTAGCCTTTACGTATTGTAATTATTAAATACAGAAAGATCCTCCCTAGTTTAGAAAAGTAGTGCTAATTCCAGCGGATTCAACATATATATGCGTACGAATTTACAACGTCAAATAAACTCAATCACCTAAAATAATAATAATAATAATAATAATAATAATAATAATAATAATAATAATAATAATAATAATAATAATAATAATAATAATAATAATAATGTTATCCCCACGCGAAATTACAGCAAACAAGTTAAAAAAGATCCAAAGGTCCAATCTGACAAATGCCGCAGATGTAACGAGTGGACGTAAAATATAGATCAGGATGTGCAATCCTCGCCCTGACAAATTACACAATGCGTCATAACCAGATCGCTTCCATTATACATCAACAATTGTAACCAGCCATAATTTTAGTGATCATCATGCCCCTTACTACGCACAAAAACCTGAACCTGTGTTGGAAAATGAAAAGGTCAGCATGTATTTCGATCGCACAATTTTGACGTACAAGACTACAATACAACAAACCAGATATTGTGGTATATCTCAAGGAGCTTAAAACTACTTTTCTCATTGATGTTTCAGTCCCTTCCTACAGGAACATGCAAAAATCATTCTCGAAAAAAAGGATACAAAGCGATCTGGCATATCAAATCAAAGATCAATGGAAACAGGACCAAGTATTCATTTTGTTAAAGACTTTGGACTCCACATGGATACTACACTCAATTGAAAAATACACATAGATAGCAAAGTCCAACAAACCAAAGCCTAAATAATACAGTTAAAACCACTTATAAATAACAATCAACTTTCACTATATAATGGCATCACCTTATGTAAAACCATCATAAGGCCTCCACTCCTGTACGCTTGTCTAATTTGGACAATTGCAGCTAAATTTAATGTCAACAAAATTCAAATTATCCAGAACAAATACCTAAGAACCCAAGCTCCCTGGTTCATTTCCACGAAGCAATTACACCATGAACTTAACCTAAATTCCATCGCATGTCACATAGCCTTTCTCGCCAATAATTTCTATTCTAACCTACACCTCATTAATCAAGATAGACACATTAATATAGGAAAATTTTGAGGAAACCCGACTAGAATAAAAAGCAGATATCCTATCCATTCTTTTCGGAACGTTTTTGAAAATCTTAATTTTTAGAGGTGCTCGGTGAGTCCCCTCGTGAATTGTAGTTTAGGGTTAGTATTATAGAATTAGATATAAGTCAACAATACAAATGAAGAGTTTCATGTACACTAAACGTTGTTAGTCACTCCTATATGAAATAAAAATTTAAAAAAAGATTATTTTTCCCAATACTTGTCTCCAATAATGACCTTATAGAAAAACATGTCAAAGAAAACATTCAAAAACCGGATATCCCCCAATGCTTTTAAAATTAATACAGAACTCTGTTATCTTACATTCTTGCCGCATTGTTCGGAACTTCCTAAATGCATATTCATAAATAAATAGTAAATAACATACTTCGCGAAAAGCCCGTTGTTATTTGAGAACCAGGTCTTTCTGTGAACCACCAATGAGTAAACATAATAATAATAATAATAATAATAATAATAATAATAATAATAATAATAATAATAATAATAATGGTTGTGGAACCCTAAACTTTTACGTAATTTAAGCTGTAATAATTATTTTAAAAAAAACACGTCCGACAGGTTTTGCATTCGTGAGCTACTAAGGCCAACTCTATAGTGTTAAACTGAGCATGTCTATGGAAGCATAATCAACTTACGAAGTTACATGTTACCTAGAATATTTTATCCTGTGGTCAGAACTCATTTTTCAAACGTTTACCCCCCAAAAGACTCTAAACTATGGAGAAACATAAACTCCACTCACATCAGCTCCGGCTGAAATGACTCAGGGTCCAGTATTTCCTAATAATGAGACTCAAAAGTGACCTGCAATTATATTTGCTCCTAGTAAGTACTTGCTGCTGACAACAACCGTTACCACTGCAACGTATATGATCGGGAGGTCCTAGGGTTCTAGTCCCGACGGAAGATGATGTTCGACAACAGCTATATAGCTAGGTTGAATTGAGCCGCTGTCTAGTGAACGATTCCAGCATCTGTCTGCTCTGATCGGTGGTTTTCCGTGATTTCTCCTATCTTTCCTCCCTCATCCTTGTCTCTTACTCTCCCCATATCGACATTCTCTTACATGTACTAAACTGCCACACATGTCGGAATCTTAAATCTTACCTGGCTGGAGCAATACTTGCCTTTAGGAGCAACCCGCAAGCCGACCAGTAGGCCAAATCTCATGGTCTAGGGGGAGAGGGGAATTTCGCCATCTTCCTGTTATATCATGCACTACACTATTGAGACGAATGACCAAAGTAGTCGTGACCATAAACATTAATAATCACAAATTCCATAGCAGTTAATGTTGGAAAGGTGGAGATTTAATCGGATAGGTGGAGATTTCTAATCGATCTTTATGCAAGTAACAAGAATGTAGCTTTCTGAAGGTGACACGAATACAAAATATATTTAAGATGACGGTAATATAATTGACGATTTTTTTACTTAGAAGATTATATTCACAACTCATAAAATATGCTGCATTGAGCGAAACGTTACGTTCAGATTCATAAGATAGACAAATATATTGATTCAGATTACTACAAGCTTCAAAAATATCATATTTATCTTAGTTATTTTCTTCGATTTAGATTTCAATTACATCAATTTCGCGAATAAGATAATGTCTTTATGAAACGTGTAAAATACAAATATGTGGTGTTATCCTTAGATACTTTTGAGAAGTAGAAAAAAATCTTCGAAAGAATAGAATCAGGAAATTCAACTCTTAAACAACATCAAATTAAAAAGTAATCTTGTTCTTGAGCAATCAAGGAAATACATCTGCTTGTACTTCTGTTATTTCCCTCTGAACTTCTACATTTCCGATTTTAAAACTACAGACATGTTGCGTAAAACTGAAGTGAAGTTTGTCGCATGCTTTTAGAAATACCAGTTTCTCCTCACTGAAGGAACATTTTAGTATGTCATACCTCCACAATATTAAATGGAATAGTTCGATGATAAGATCAGGTACACCTTATATTCAATATAAGAATTGTACGAACACGCATATACTTGACTGAGAAGCCGACCTCTACATTCTCCCAAAGAATACCGTTAGTTCTGAATAAAGCTTTAATAATTATCGGTCCCTTTCCATTCTTTACTTTGAATTACTCCTATATTAAACAACAATTTCGTATAACAATAATACAATGCAATATATGGCAAAATTTCACGTTTTTCAACAGAATTTCTCATAAAATTTTCAAATTAATCCTTCTCAAATTAATATTTACATTATTTTACTTCTGAATAAGTATTATTTCTTTATTTGCAGTTTTATTTGCAGTCTTATTTGGTTATCACAATGAGTGCAACGTAAAACATGAAATTTATTAGCCATAATATACTTTTTTAGATGGAGTTACGTACGTACAGTGGGTGGCTTGTATTTTCGTCTCACCAGTAGAATTGCAGTTTTTGTGCCGCTTGCAAAATGTCGGAGGCCTATTATTTAATTGAGCCATCGAAAATAGACCCTGTTTAACTCCAACATTCGGCATTTCGAATGTCTGTAAATTTCTTTTAGTTAGACGCGGTCACGGCCAAAAGGGTGGTTTGGTTTCCGTGGAATTTCACATAAATGTTCCTTGCAGTCACTAAACTGACGCACGTGAAAAATTTTTATTTTTCGACTCGGTTTCAAGACGGACGCTGTTTTAATGAACTTGTTTTACTTCAGGTTCAGTTTTTTTCAAAGATTCTAGAGAAACGGAACTCAGTCATTTGGTATTTCTTTCTTTTGTCTGTTTTTCAGTAATTTTATTTGTTGCGCAGTAAGAGCAACGACCTTTTATATTTATTGGTTACAATTAAAAACTGCAATGAAGATCCATTGCAGGTATTTTGAACGCTAGATCACCTGTCACAGAACTACTGGTATATAAAAATGGTTGTAAAAGAAAAACGTTTGAACAGTCTCACTTGTGAATTAGATCACGAATTCTGCACGAACACGTTTGGCAAGGCCAGAAAAAGCGTAAAGGTTATCGCGATCCACAATATTACTCTAAGTTACACCACTAAATGTTACTAGAAATTACACAACTAGCACATGTAGGGGACACAGAGGGTGAGATCGGGCGGGGACCATTTATGAATCTATTATTGACACGTAACGCCTCTAGGTTGGTTCATGGGCAGCGTACTAGCTTCCAGGGGTGAGGTCCCGGGCTCAATTCTCAGTTAAGGCAAAAATAGAGTTGTAGTTTTCCTTTAAAATCGACCCAGTTCCTAAAGCTGTGTGACGAAGAAAAGCTCAAGCAGGAGATCTTGCTAGTTACGGTGAAGCGATTACGTCATGTTTGCCTCATGTCGCTCTTACGCGTAAACATGAGAATTTAACGACGCCCAGGCATGGAGGATACCGTTAGCTGGCCGGCAATGTCGGACTTCGATCCAAAATGTCAAATACATTCATTGAATGATCCAGTTCATAATTGATGTTTTAATTGTACTTTTTTATCATATTGACATTGAATGATTCAAAAATACAAGGCACTTAAAAATACCCACATTACATCGCCGATGTAATGTTACTTTTAATTGTGATGAAATATCTGCGTTCTTTTGCGCTGATAAGTTTGTATGTTCCGTTAGGCTATTTCTTTCTGTTAATCGTTCAAACTAATTGTTTTATTGCATTTCTTAGAATTTCAATCTCTGTTATTATATTAATTTTATATTTTTTATTTTATTCTTATTATTTTGCCGTAGAGTTGGTAAGTACATATATTTACTATTTTGTACTATTTTTATAATAGAACGCGCAATTAAAAAATCTCTCAATTTACCCGCGGGTAGTTCTAACGCCTAAACAAATGATACTAGAACGAGGAGAAATGCCTCCAGAGAGACTCAACAGAACCGAGCACTAATGAATTGTTTATATTTTGAAAGAGTTGTGTCCAACAATTTATTGAAAAAACAAATATTTACACTACATTTTGACTGAGGTAAGCATTTGAATATTTAAGAGTGTTTGGTTGACGAAAAGCATAACACTCTGAAACGTGGTGGATTGGGTGGACCTGGACTTAAGTTCATAGATACGTAAGATTAGGGACAGATATGCAGGCTCTCACCGTTACCGATGGCGTACTGCTGCAGGAGATCCGTCATGTTGATGTGCGTGATGCCACGCTTTTCCTGCATCAAGTTGTCGCAATGCGTCACCTTCCCGCTGCCAGGACCTCCTGCAGGCAAATATAACTCAGTTACACTACGTCACATTTTCAAAAAAACAAACAAGATCTCCGGGTATATATTGAAAGTGATTGGTAAAATACCAAATAAAAATGAAAAAATAACCTAATACAGTAGCACCATAGAGTCATAGCGACCAGATCCTTGCCCAAAATCGGAAAAATTCCGAGCAAATGAAAATTTTAAGAATCTTATCCAGGATTTTTTTAGGAAAAAGAATGTTAAACGATTCCAGAAAACAAATAAAATGGACTTCGATACTGGGCAGTGGAAAGTGAAATTGTAGCGAAAAATATTTGCACGCAATACACGAGGAAATTATATCTTCGATATTTAATAGAATGGAATTCGATAGGATTACAGGTATTCCCAAGAGAGTAAAGTAGTGTACAAATCAATATATCTGCACAATTGACAAATTATGCAAAATTTAAAACGAAAAAAAACAACAGAAATTTACATGTATTCACATATTTTTGTGTTAGCTGTTAATTTGTTTGTTTGTTTGTGTCAGCTGTCTTTAGATACTTGTCATCCAATAAAAATGTTTAAAATATCGTACGAAATTAACAAAGTTACATTATCAAAATTTATAAACTATTTGTCTCATCAGTGTGCAGTTAAATACTGAAGTATGTGTAATTCTGTTGGCTCTGTATTGATACTATGTATTTATGTATTTATATCCTTTTTAAGTAAATAGTAATATCATCATTTTGTGAGTTTTTATTATTAGAATAAGTTAATAAACTAATATGTTTTAATAACAAAAGTTTCCTTCGTAAAACCAGGAGGGGCATTTTGCCCAAACATCTGTTGGAATACAACTTCACAAACTTGTTTAACATGAAGCAGAAACGTTGTCATTAGGAACACGCGTAACCCTTATAACTGTTTCGGAAAAAATTGCGTCCAATGGATTTGTATTTCCTGGGAACAAAGTAGATTTTTATACTCTCAACTTTTCCTTAAGTTTTAATGTTACCTTGTCGTTAAATCCCTAGCGACATGACAAGGAGTATTTTTCACGAGTTACTAATATACAATTCTGCAATCCTTCTCTTGTAATAAGAACGACGTAAGTGAAAATCGATCCATATCTCCACTACTTGTATGCACGGTCGATACAGATTATAAATGATAAATGCATATATCATAATTCTGTTTTAATGATGACCTTTGTGCACATAATCTCTCTACCTTCTTTACGAAATTTCAAAGCACGAAAATTATTTTCTATCATAGAACTACGTTCTTTCAAAAACTCACGTTTGTTTCAACTCAATAACTCGATTAAACATCCTATATTCAAAATTTTAACCTTAGTAAATTATTTCAAATCAATTATTATCAATTTAAAATTAAACTGACGTGTGTAAATACAAAATGAATATTTGTAAGCTTTTTAGCAAAAGAATTTCATTGACTGGTACTGAAAAACACGAGAAAAAATATTTATTAGAAATTCTACGAATATCCACCAATGTATTTTGATCATGAAAGATAATGATTACATAACTCGCATGATCAGAACAGTAAGTGGGATTCTGTAAGGTTCCTTAAAAAAATTAATTATTCCCTAAATATTTTTTCTCGAACTCACTTCCCGTCTCCGGTACATATATCACGGACTAAATAGTATTTTTTTCACTATCCAGAGACACGTACAATCGCACAGAGGGAATGCATCAGTGGTGGAACGTTATTTCTTAGTCATTAAAGAAGATTTCTTAGACATCTACCGTAGAAATGAATGAAATAAACGGGCGTTATGGTACCTAAAGGTGCCACAACAGTGGAAAAATGCATTCTTGTGTTATTGTGGGTGATTCTCAACTCAAAGAAAAGATCTGATCCATCTTCTAAGGAACAATATCTCTGCAGATGGGAAACCTTAAAATCGGGACGCCTCCTAGTTAGATGTGACCCGCCAAACAGGAATGTACAACGGAAAGCATACTGCGCCTTTCTTCGAAAGATGGATTATATTATTTTGTGGGTCGGAGGTTAGGACACATGTTCATTTTTTGGACGAACTGAGATTGGCACAATCATATGAGGTTTCTGGTCCTCTTCCCAGGGCTCCCACTACGACCTACATCAACAATTGGAGAAGTTACAGTGCTTTCAAACAATACCAAGTGCAAAGTAAACCTTCAAACTGCTTTCCTGTAAAATTTAGTTGGTGTGAGAGAGTGTCCAATACCACCGACCCATTCATTGTTTAACGAACGGTAAATTTTCCTAGTTTGAATACGAATCAGATTGTAATTCTTATTCCGAGAATTTTTTTCTCGAATACGGACTAATTGCAATAAATAAACAAATCTGCCCACAAACAAGAGTACCACTTCCGTTAAGGCGCCAAACTTGCAAAGATTGCGATCCTCCTAAACAGCTCTATACTGACAATACTGAAGAGAGGTTTTTCAGGATGCAGTTATATTCTTCGTAATATACCCATTGCAGTAATATTGTTCGTAATTTACATCGTTGTTTTTGTCAGTACAAATAATGTATTTATTTAATTTTGAAATGAAATATTATTTAGGCAAGTTTTATTTTACAGATAGCCTATATCGGGATATGTAAATTTTTCCCTTTGATAATCTTTAAGACAATTGTGACTAATCTTACGCATAATATTTAGATCTTTCTTGCAAAATGTTTCCCTAATATTTATGTACTAGTAGTGGATTCAAATTTATATAAATGGAGACTAACTGTATTTTATTCGCTCAAGAACGAAATCTTATTTTACCCTCATGTACTCTAAACTACTATTGTGTTACTTACATTTAAATTGAAATCACTGATCAAATTTAAATATTGTTAAACGTCAGAAAAAATTAAATTGTTACATAATTGTTCAAAATTAAATTGTTCGATTGTAGGTTATTATTGTAGTAAGGCATACTTAATGGTGAGGGTTTATTTGTCAATCTTAATAGACATTTAATAGTAACGGGCATGCATTCTGTTTTGCTTCCGACTCCCTCTCATTTTTACTCCCTGCAGCTCTGAATCGTTTCAGCACCCACCGTTGGGAAGAATTCGGTATCATCTATGTCATAAAACCATGATTTCTTACATATCAACAGTAGAAATGAATGAAATCAACTGCCTAAATGGTACCTAAAAGTGACACAACAGTGGAAAAATGCAGTCTTTGTTATTCTGTTGATTCTCAAACAATCCGAAACAGTTTGACATCAAATTTTGTGGATGAAATTCTAGCTCTCGATGACAAAATAGCTTTTAGGATGAAATCCAACGTAATAAAAGAAAATGACACGTATTTATCCGTTCAGATATACATTTATTAAATGCGATTTAGTTACGATTTGCTTACATACACCTAAAGAGCATAAAATAAGAATCTGACTCTCAAAAGCACAGCTTTCAATACGCATTACGGACCGTGCGCACCTTTCTAATATTTTTTCTCTCCTCTCTCTTTACAAATACGCACTTACCCATATGCCCACCATACTATCATAAATGTCGGAAGATCTGACGGGAACACAGAGCTTGTCCTATGTCAGGCATGATATCATGTTCCAAAGGAGGAGGATCACTGCTACCTCCCGGGATGCCACGTTCTCTATATTTTCGAGATTTACATGACATAAGTAGTGAACCAATCAGAAACAATAAATCCCCACTCAGACGCTGCTTTACTGTTTTTTTCTTTCTTGCCCTTCTTCGTAAGAAGAGAAAGTATTGTAATCGTGCGCTGGTAAACGGTGATTTTTGCCGTTTTACAGAGCCCAGGTAACGAAAAACTGGATAAATATTGATCCGACATGTAGTGAAATGCTTCCTCCAACACGTTTTGTAGACAAAATTTACATTTTGTGGATCCACAAAACTGAAAAATCTGTTGACGGCAATCTGTCGGGCGGTCTAAACCTAAACCATCCAGACACCTTTCTCCTAAATTGATATTACCCGATCGGTTTCAATGACCTCAAGTCTGAGTTGAAAACCGGTATTTGATTTATGGGGGCTCATTATATGAAGCCTCAGGAACATTTTCAAACTTTCCTTAAAATGGCTTCAATGTTTTGATTAAGCTTTGTCCTCGGAGAGTAAAAAAGTGGTTCCAAAGAATGGAACTCATTTTCGTAAATCCCTGATTTTTCGGAAATTGCAAAACTTCCAATTTTTTCGGTCACTACCTACAAATACAATATGAAATATATGTTTTGTTTTCCTTATCTGTTTTTGAAAGACGAACATTGAATTAATATTCGATTGGATGTTTTCACTGAATTTTGCGTGTAATATAGGCAATTTTTAAACATTTTTTCTCAAAACGTTTCTAATATTTTTCTTTGAATTTTATTTTCGTATGGATTGAAGAACGGTAAAAAAGTTGTGCAAGTTCCACTTCTGGCGAACTTTGTATTTTCGAAAATTTCAAAAAGTTAACATTGCAAAACTACAAATTTGAAGATAGAGATTTTTGTTTTAAATAATTCTAAACTAAGTAAACTATTCTAAACTAACTAACTAAACTATTCTTAACAAAGTAACTGAACTATTCTAAACTAACTGATTCTAAACTATTCTAAAGAAAACAGATATTTCAACTCGATCATTTACAATTTTTTGAAAAAACGAGTAGTTTTTCGCAAAATTTCTGCTTGAAGTTAATGCATAACATAATCAAATTCTCAAAAACCGCTCCAAAAGTTTTCTTGAACAAGACACGCTTAAAAGAATAGTGCAGGTCTCATTTTTGTTTAGCTCTCTGAATTTTCGAAAATTTCAAACGTTATAAATAATGCGTGAAACTGCCGTTGTAGCTCCACTATTTGTGTGGTGTTGTCCTTGGGTTGCTATCTGTTGCTTGTTGTTGTTGTTGTTGTTGTTAGTCTTGTCGTTTGGTGCTGCACATTGTTGTTTGTTGTTGTTAGTCTTGTATTGTATTGCTCGGTGTTGTTTGTTGTTATTAGTCTTACTGTTTCGTTGTTGCTCAGGTTTGTTGTCGTTAATCTTGTTGTTTTGTGTTGCTCAGCGTTGTTTGTTGTTGTTAGTCTTGTTGTTTAGTGATATTTGTTGTTGTTGGTCATGTTTTTTGTTGCTCAGAATTGTGCTGTTCGCTTTTCGTTTTGTGTCACTCGGTGTTGTTTGTTGTTAGTCTTGTTTTGTGTCGCTCAGTGTTGTTTGTTGTTTAGCGTCGCGCACTAGGCATAGCGCGAAGGAAGCACCCACTCACCGAGTACGAATATGACTGGCACCTTGGGCACCTCGAACTTGACGTGCGCGCCGTTGTGCGCGGGCAGCTGGCCGTCGGGCGGCGTGGCCGCGAAGCGCGGGTCCTCGTGCGCCGCGCCGCCGCCCTGCAGCCACGCCTCGCGCCCGCGCCCGTCGTACCCCGGCGTGCCATGCTGCTGCTGCTGTTGCTCTGCGACACACGCCACACCGCCCCGCAACGCTCAACGCTTCATTCAATGATTGTTAGTGATTCCGGGACCGTCAACAACTAAGATCGTTGGTCCCGTAAGTGTAGGGCATGTGTTTTCGTCGGGAGGTGGCGGAGGTCTTTCTGGCTGGCGAGATTCTGCGCTGACCTATCGTCGGCTAGCGGGGTTTTCCCCATCCAGGTACCTCCCACTAGCGGGGCACCGCCCCAGCCGGGAGAAGCTCTAAGTTTCCAACCCGTCTCAAAGCATATTTGAGAGTGTAGTGCATGTAAGTGTGTGAATGTAAGGGGTGAGGGTAGGACATGGAAGAGGGAATATCGCACGCGGTTCGTGGCCCGTTTGGTAGGGTACTGCTCCGGCATTTGCCTGGTGTTGATCAGAGAAATCATGGAAAACTACCGATCAGAGAAGCCGCCCGCTAGAATTCTCCTCCAGACAGCGACTGAATTCGACCTAACTGACAAGCTAGTGTCGAAAATCCTGCCACTGTCAGGACTCGATCCTAGGACTTCCCAGTCAGAGGCACTGTAGTGACATCAGTTGATGCCCTGAGACACCTCTCCTGGCTGCAAGGCTCAAACTCAGCGGACTTGGGGTGGGGAAAACTCAAGGAGACGGGAGTATTTTTGTTTTTTATTTATATTTAGTGTAAGCAACTCACTTTGTACGGGCATTTATTTGTCAGAATATTTTTTTAAACAGGAAAAAGGATTAATTCTATCTGAAGTTTAAAATGAAAGTAATTTTACTTACACCACCTTGGCACCAATATCTGCTGCCTTTACTCCTCCCAAGTTCACCACCCCCGCTTTGTCCCGCCCCGCTTCACCCCGGCCCGCTCCACCCCGCACCGTTCTATCCCACCCCGTTCCAACCCGCGTCATTCTACCCCACCCCGTTCCATCAACCCATGTTCCTCCCCGCACCGCTCTACCTCGCCCCGCTCCACACCCTTCTACCCTACCACTACCTATACCCCAATTTAAACCCACGCACACGCCCGTCCGCCGTCCTGCCACAGTCCGACCTCCCCGTCCACCCACGTCCTGCTCCTCTCCGTCGGAGCGAAAGGCCAATTTTGAACTTCACTTACTCGGAAATAATTACGCTATTGAAATGAATTAAAATACATTTAGTAAGAAATGTTATATTCTTTTATAAAGATCTACGAGTGGTAGGTTGGTGGTGATATTCGAAAATCCCAAAGAGTGCGCTCTTAATTCTGTTTTAAGGATGTATAATTGGTTACGAAGGAAGTTTTACAAAATGTCAAGTACGAAATGTCATATTTTGTGGGTCCTTGATACCAAAAATCGAATGACGGCAAAACGTCTGTCTGTCCGTCCGTCCGTCCGTCCGTCCATCTGTCCGTCGGTCCGTCTGTGAACAACGCTAGCAACGGCCGACCGACCGACCGACCAACCGACCGACCGACCGTCTGTGAATAACGCTAGCGACTAAACCGTTCATCTAATTTTCTCGAAAACTGATTTTCCCCAATCTATCTGGCTGATATTACGGCCCCTTGAATGTGAAACCGATATTTCGATTTTGAGGCTTATTTTACATGAAACCTCTTTCATGTAAGCTCTTTCGTTATTTATGAAATTATGTTGTTGGATAGTATGAAGGACGTTTAAGAGAATGGTGCAGTTCACATTCTCGTTGAAAACCCTGATTTTTCGAAAGCTGCAAAAGTTCAAAAATGTTTTGGCTCCTTCCTACAAAATATAAACATTTTTTCCCTCAATGAAATCTTCTCCTTAAAGGTAGATTTTTAAATAAGGTCATGTACAATTTTTCGAAAATTTAAGTACTTTTCACGTAATCATGCCTCAAAATAGGGGGGAGAAAGTACGTGCTGTTTCAGCACCACTAGTTTTTTCCAAAAACGTTATTTAAGCACGCAATTTTATTTATTGCGTGAAAGAAATATTATACTAACGCGTGTTCACAACAGAAGGCTCTTCCTATTAGCACAGAGAACAATCATCAGGGGGAAATCAGTTATCTGACTGCCGTCGTACGAGATGAATGTAACCCGTTTCAAGCAGCTCACACATCAAGGTAGCCGTTCTCCTCGCAAGAAATGCCCGAATGTCACGGGGAATTGATGGAAGCTGTTGGGAATAATACTCTTCCATACAGGACACTCGCAAGATGGCTAAGAGAGTTTCTGCAAGGATGCGTAGTAATCAGTGATCGGTAAATGACGAGACGCCCTTTGAGTGGCGCACCGATGTGTCACGTGCAGTAACCGAGCATCTGCCCAACCGGACCCTTAGAATGGGTGTGTAACGCTTTTGTAAATGTTGTGAACTCGTAGGTATTAAAATGCTTTGGAATATGAAACCAGTAGTCATTTAAAATACCGTAATAAAAATGATAAACTGGTGTGTCGTTAGATGTACATGAACTTGTTTGTACCTTGTTTTTCAATTGTATATTTCACATTTATCACCCATGCTCGCATTCTTACAAAAAAATAGTTGCCATGACTAATGCCCTAACTCACGTATAAGAAGATTTAAAGATTTAAATGTCCTCTTTCTGATTAAAACCACCTATAAGAATCGTGGGATTGATTGCATAATACAGATTTTAGCTAAAAATTTAGATCCTTTTATTTCCTGTTTGATATTAAAAATAACATTATTTGAAAATAATTTATCCAATTTAAGAGCGGAATTATGTTTTCAATACTTTCTTATATACAATAACAAAGGGTGTGAGGGAGAAGCGAAAAGTTGTGCAACTGTTATCCTGCCTGATCACGATCACTCTTGATTTATTGCCGCTGACATTAAACACAAGAATAAAATACAGGCTTGAGCTGTGACGTCATTCATAGATAACTTGCGTATTCTCTATGATATACTTTTCTGCCATTTTATGTTGTAAATGAGCAGTGAGTCAAATGTTCTGAGAGAGATAAACGAAGATTTCCTTAGCTCCTTTTCAATTTTGGATAATTTATGTTCTTGTTTGCGCTTCTGAATTATTCTTTTGGAAACTGATCAAATGCCACACAAGTCCGTTAGTGCAGAAAATTTGCGTGGTAACGGCCATGAATTTGAAGTCGATTGCACGATCCAATTTTACCTTTAATTTACTGACAAATTTCATGAGCCTTAGTAAAAATAAATTTGATGAGCTTTTAAAAATATTTATTTAATGAAAGTATGTTGTACACCCAAATAACAATTATTTACTGCAGTGATAAACATTTCTTCCCTGAATGACGCCAACAAAATCCCAAGACCCTTCTGCTATTGCAGAAGAATATGAATATAAATAATATGGCAGGTGAATAATAAATAATAAATTAATAATTAAATTAAATTAATAAATAATAAATAATATGGCAGGTGAATATAAATATTATGAATGCAAGTTTGAGTTTTAAGATAACAAATAGCTAAATTCCTTTGCATGGGAAGGAAAATCATAAATTTACATCCTTTAGTGACACATTATTTTATTGATAAACATTATCGATTGAATTGAACGAACACGACAGATTTATACGGGCACTGAAATAATGAAATATGAAAATATCCCACAGAATCTATGATTGCATGGAATTATGTTCAGATTCGCTTGTGCTTAGTCATCACGTGTCGATATCAGTTTCTTAAAAAATGCAGATGTTGTTCCCTCAAAAATCAACATTTTTGGAGATGCATTAAAAACGTAGAACCTGTTTTCTTTGTAATATATTGGTACACATAAATTTGTTTACACGGGAAGTTTTCCAATAGAACATGGTCGTCTTGTGATGTTACTAGGATGAAATCCTCACGCGATATTCTCATGAATTCACTTAGTATTCAGACGAAAGGGATGGAGAGGTCAGTCTTGAGGTTGTGAAGGCGATCTGAGAAATGTAGGGAGCAAACTACCAATGTAGATTAGAAAATAAAATATCAACTAGTACAATTAAATGTCAAAAACACTTTTTATCAAATTAAAGGAAAGGTTACTCTGCTTAAAACGTAAAAACACTTTTGTCACATCATTAATTTGTGATTGGGGTGAGATTTTAAAAGGATCAGTTTCCTTGCAGATATGTAGTGTTTGTACTACAATAGTATTTTCACAAATTAAAATTTAATTATATTTCCTATCATAATTCTCGGGTAATACTCTTAAGATATTTTACGTCGCCTCTAAATCAATTAAATCAACATTATTCGGCAGTTAATATATTTTAGTAAACTAGTGGTGCTAAAACAACACATACTTTATCTCCCATGTTTTCACGCTAAATTACGCAAAAAGTACTCAAAGTTTCGAAAAATTATACATGACGTTATTTCAAAATCTATCTTTAAGAAGCCTCCCAAAAAATTTTGAACTTTTACAATATTTGAAAAATCAAAGTTTTTAACGAACATGATATCTGCACCATTCTCTTAAATGTCATTTACACTATCCAACATCATAATTTAATCAATGACGATGGAGCCGTATTTTTGAAATTTTGAAGTGTCCCAAGGGCTTCGTGTAAAGTACCCCCCAAAATAAACATTTCGGTTTCAAATTCAAGGCGCCGGGACATCAACCAGATCGATTAGGGGATATCAATTTTGGAGAAATTTGGCTGAACGGTTTAGCCGCTAGCGTTGTTCATAGACGGACGGACAGACAGTCGTTTTACCATTATTCCATTTTTCGGTATCAAGGACCGACAAAACATGCATTCTGGCTACACGAAGTGTTAGAGGATTTTTTTCCAAATTTAGCAAATGAATTTATCCAATTTTCTTTATATGGACCCTGTAATAAGAAAATTCACCGCTCTTTCGCGCAGCGTTTCTGATCTTACTCTCCACTCGGTAGCGAGAAACTAAAAATGTACTTTATTATACTGGCGACTCTTCATAATTTGTTTTTGCAATATCAAGGCCAACAAATTTACAACAAAGAACATTCCAACATTTTTAGTCAAGTGCCTTTCAATGGAGTAGCCCTTACTTTTGTAAGAGCTCACAATTTTTCTCAACTGAATCGTCAAGACAATTCTAGACTAGAAATCTAAGTAAACGCAGGATTCAAAAGTCAGGTCATCTCTTTACTCCATATCCCCTCACAGTCTCCCTCCAACAACATTAGCGGTATTGGCTCACTTGCGTCTACGCTAATGCCCCACAACTCCGGATATTGAAGCAGTGCACAATTCGTCCTAAACTAAAATGAGGATTGAAAAGTCTGGTCAGGCCATCCCTTTATTCTCGTATCCCCTCGTAAGCTCCCTCCAACTATATTAGCGGGTATTTATTCACTTGTGTCCCATAGTCCGAGCATTGTAGCAACACGCGTTGAACCAAAGCGAGGCTTGGCAATCCCTGTGCGTGCGCTCACCTGTGTCCAGGCAAATGCCCATAGTCCGGGCGCGCGGCGCCGCGTGCGTGCGGGAGCTGGCGGTCGGCTGGCGAGGGGGCTGGCGTGGGCCGCCGCGCGTCCATTCGCTGGCGCGCGGGCGGCGATCGCGTCGTCTGTGCTGCGCGGGGCTTCACGCGGGCGGCGACCGCCGACGCGCTACATGGCCCAGGCTAGGCGCGACCGGGGCAGCCGGGCTTTTTCCTGACGCGGCTCGCGCCCCGAGGCATGACCGGCTGCCGTCGCTCGCCGCTCTCGCGCTCGCCGCCTCCTCCGCGTGACGAGTCTGCGCGTCCGCGCGCCGTGCGCTCGACTGGCGCTGGACGGCGCGGGGCGGCGCGGGCGGGGCGGGGCGGAGCGCGAGCGGCAAGGACGCGGCTGAAACTTTGATGGCGCACGGCCTCGCTCGAAACGGCGCGGCGTCGGCGGCTCCGTTGTCCGGCAGGGCGGGCGGTCCGCGAGGCGATTGCGGCCGGCCGACGCGAGGGGGCGGGGGCGCAGGCGACGGCGTCGGGCCGCACGGCGCACGCGCCCCGGAGCCGCCCCCACCCACGGCCTCCGGGCAGCGCGCGGGAACCGCAGGCGGTCGACCGGCTGCGACAGCCCAGAGGCAACACCGCTCTCTGTAACGTCGTTCGTAGGGACGTCCTAGAGAACGAGTCCCGACCGGAGGGGATTTTCAACACCAGATACGCAGGGCAAATTCAGCCGCTGTTTGGAGGATAATTCTAGCGTCCGGCTACTCTGATCGGTAGTTTTCCATGGATTCTCTGATCAGCATCGGGCGAATGCAGGAGCGGTGTCTTACGAAATGGGTCGCCGACCGCGCGCATACTTTCCTTCCTCATTCTTGTCCCCTACATACAGACGAACCCTATCACTGACTTCACCACCACCCATGTCGGGAGGCCAATCGGAAGACCCTGGCTTGTCCCGTCAAGGAAGGTGTCCTACTGGGGGGGAGAGATACCTGGTGGAAGAAAAATCCGGCAAGCCGACATGTAAACCTCCGCCGAGCGTCAATTTCCAGCGGAACAGAAACGCTGTCCCCTCCCCCTGGTTATACCATGCACTACTCTTTCAGGACTAATAGCAAAAGTAGTTGACACCCCTAGAAACATTAAATTCTCCCCCTGTCATTGATTTCAGTATTGGCCCCCCTGATTCGACCGAAAAATCCATTAGTGGGCGGCGCCGGGATAGCCCTTTCCCACATTATAGCAGTTACGGGCAGCTGTAACACATGCGTTGTTGCTTACTCCCAAGAAAGGAGTCGGTTACCGATTTTGGTTTCAATTATTCAAAACCTTATAGTCTTAACAGAATTAATCAAAATAAATTTAGTACTAAATTGTAGGACTTTTAATCAACTTTGTAGGACTTTTAAACAAATTGTAGGAGAGTTTTAATCAAATTCGGTGAATTTTCTGACATTTTCTAGATATTCTTGAAAAATTGAAGAGTGCACCATTCAATTTTGCTTTAAGTAGTAAAGTAGGATGTAGTTAGTTTTTACAAAGTAACCTGTACCCAGTATTTGTTCTATGGCTTTAGAGATCACGATTCGCAATTTAAGATCGGAATAAAAGTGTACTTTCGTAAGAAGAAAACAAACCAATAAATAAATATTATTCTTTTAATAATAGAAAAAAACAATTTGAAAAAATGTCTTAAGTGATGAACACAAAGTACTCTACCTTCCAGTGAAAACACCATCGCCAACAGCTTAGCCGTTCCCGACGTTAGCTCCGACAGACACCTTCCTAGAGACAGACCAAAATTCTAAAAACAATTGAATGTATTTCTACACTCGTATCACGTTAATAACTACATATTATAACAATACAACTGATTTGGAATCACAGGCAAACACTCCAATTTTATTTATACAGGTGTCCAGAGAGGAAAGAACGAGACTTCGAAAATAAGCTTTTAAGACAAGTTTAAGCAAACAATTTGCATTTCAGAAGCACGTAAACACTCCAGAAACACGTAAATTATTTATTATTCACAAAAGAAATATATATTTTTGTTCACAAAGAAAAATTAACAGAAACAAAAAAGCACCCAATTTACACAATTTCATTGCTTTTTTAAATCTGTGTTAATTTTTCTTTCTGAAAAAATATATTAATTTATTTCGTAAATAATAAAGAAATTGCATATTTTTGGAGTGTTTATATATTTCTGAAACCCAAGTTTTTGCGTAAAAATTATTTTTGAAACGAACTTATGAGTATTTATTGCCCCTCAGCAGTTTGAAATATCGATCGAGTTTATTAAACAAAATGTGCTTAAAATTGTGTCAATAACTTATTTTCGAAGTTTCGTTGTTTCCTCCCTAGACACAACGTATAGTTTAATCTTACATTTTCAGGAAAA
The DNA here is from genome assembly GCA_011170035.1 of Teleogryllus occipitalis. Taxonomy (NCBI): domain Eukaryota; kingdom Metazoa; phylum Arthropoda; class Insecta; order Orthoptera; family Gryllidae; genus Teleogryllus; species Teleogryllus occipitalis. Next base: position 4,901 of record BLKR01002990.1, on the reverse strand, counting down.
TAAAAGATGGGGGAGTTAACGAAGTCATTGCTTTGCCCGGGGAGTCAGATTAATGTATGCGTGCACATTGAAAGCTACGGCCATTAACCCGCTAAGGCCCATTCACAATGCAAACATAAACATAAACATGGCGTTAACATAAAAGTTAGGACTACGTCTATGAGCGAACTCATTCACGATGTGTTTGCATAAGCATAACACGTAAGACGTTAACTTAAAAGCTTGCAAGCTTCAAGCTTCTGTGCTTATGCTTCTGTAGGAAATAAGAAATGAACCAACCACCGTACGGTAATTCAAAATCGAGTATCGAAATAAGATCGAAGTCGATAGATCCAACAAAAGACATTACGTGGTTGATTTTCGACAGTTTTCTGCTTTCTTTTGAAGCGTACGATCTTTTTATATTTTAGTTTTGTTGTACTTTTACTCAGTGTCGTTCCTGCGCCGACCGCAGAGGTGCTTGCACAACTGCGCGACGAACAGTCAGTCTCTATCAACTCGTGCATAACCAAACTTATTCAGTGCAGTGGTAATTTCTACTAGTGCTCAAAAGTTGTCACAGTGCTACATAGTGCTCAAATCCAGGCCCCCCTAGGGGGGCATCCCTTCCCTGATGTCTCTGCAATGTATCACCATCAACTCTATCAGAACTCAACCGCCAACAACAACATTCCAGTACTAAGGTCAGACCCGAGGAAACGCAGTCTTGACAACCTCCAGGTAACCGGCGCCAAATTGGCCTTGGCCAATTCTCTCCCCGGCGTAATGGATCTACCTTTAAATAACAGATTTGCCCCGCTCGGGCCTCTGACTGACGACGACCGCGAGGAAAATCCCCAAAATTCGTCTCACCCAAAAGAGCCTGTGATCAAAAAGCCACCTCCAATATTCATCCACGAAATTACAAACTATAAAGAACTCATCAGTAAATTAACCTCCGAGATAGGAGAAACTTTATCACTCAAATAAAAGGAAATTCTGTTAAAACTATTCTTAATTCAATAGAAGATTTCAGAAAAACAATTCACTTTCTAGATCAGAATAAGTGTCAATATCACACGTTCAAAGACCCTTCAGCTAACATCTTTAGTGCAGTTATTCGTGGAGTGCCGATTGATTACGAAGAAGATGAAATTACTGAAGAACTTAGCAAGGTTGACATTCTGAACGTCAAAGTAACCCGCTTGTTAAGATTTGATAAATCTCCCATGCCATTATGTGCAGTTTTAACGAATGACAGTTCAACCTTTGAAAAACTATTTAGCATCAATAGACTTTTCAGTGCCGTGGTTTCAGTAGAACTCAGACGCCGTAATGCATTTATTGTGAGATGCAAAAGATGTCAGGACTTCGGACATACTAAAAATTACTGTAAAAAAACTTCCAAATGTGAAAGATGCGCTAACTCCCATGAACCGGGTAAATGCAACTTAAACCCCCAACTTAATCCCACTTGCGTTAACTGTAATCAAGCTCATCTAGCATCGTCACGCAAATGTGAATATTTCCAAAGACGACAAGTAGCATTCATGAAAAGAAGTTCATCTAACTATCTTTATTCACAGGCAGCTAACAGTTTCCCTCCCCCTCCCCCCACCTCATTTCCCCCACTTCCTGCTAGTACCAACTATCGTCAGTCTAGAATCCCTCCACAACATTACGTTCCTCCTCAGCTCCACAAAAACATTCCCCCTCCCCCGCCACCTCAACAAAATATTTTTCCATCTTATTCACAATACCCATCAACAAACTCTGCACACCCACTTCCCCCCTCCCACCATAGCACCTCTCTACATCCTGACATAATTTCAGAAATAATAAACCAGGTAATCAAAGCCCTCATTCCCATAATCAACAACCAAATTCAATTAGCTCTTGCCTCACATCCATATATGTCCCAGATCCATAATACTCAAAATAATCAAGAAAATGTCCCAAAATAAAATTTCGTCTCTCACTCTTCTAAACTGGAATATAAACGGAATCATCCCCAAAATCAATTTTATAAAATATCTTCTAAATAATTATAATATAGATATTGCTTTCATCACCGAAACGCACCTCACACCCAAAGATAAGGTTAATGTTCCGGGTTACTTGACGTACAGATCCGACCGACCTTCTCGAACTGCAGCAGGAGGAGTAGCTATTTTCATTAAAAAACGGATTCGACACGATCCTTTGCCACCGTTTATCACCCCAGGACTTGAAAATATATCAATAGCGCTACATCAATCACACGATACGCCAATTACATTAACTGCAGTATATAAGCCTCCTAATATCCCCCTGAAACAAACACACCTTAATACTCTGTTTTCTAACCCAACTACAACCATAGCCATAGGCGATTTCAACGCCAAACATGCCGCATGGGGATGCAGAACATGCACCCCGACTGGAAATTTCTTACTCAGATATGCTATCAATAATAATTTAATTATCTCTGCTCCACCGGAACCCTCACATTATCCGTATAATCGCCGCATCCTTCCGGATATCCTAGATATTGCAGTTTGCAAAAATTTTACGAAACCGTTATTTTAATCAGTTCTAGCAGAATCAAACTCGGATCACTGCCCGGTGCTTCTATCCTGCGATGCTAATCTCGTAGTATCTAATCACCCCAATAAACGTATCCTTAAGAATATCAATTGGAATCTATTCGAAGAGTATCTTTCGAAATCTACCCCCATACCACCTTTCTTAAAAACCCCAGATCAAGTCGATTCAGCTATTTTCTTCTTCGGCAACACCATCTGCACGGCAATAAGTACGGCTACACCCAATTACAACCACCAGAGGCCCCCCCCCCCCATCAAATCCGCTTCCACCCAACATCCTGAATCTTATTAGACATAAGCGATATATAAGACGACAATGGCAAACTCTCCGGCTACCCCAATTAAAAACCGCGTTAAATCAGATGACGCAGAAAGTTCACGAAGAGTTAAGTAAGTTTCGCTATCAGAACTTCCAAAACCTTCTTCAAAATATTGACAAAAACTCCAATACTTTGTGGAAACTCTGTCGTCATTTCTCCCACCCCAACCAAGCAATCCCCCCATTATCAGCCAACTCTGAAATCGCTTACTCCGAAGTAGACAAATTAGAAATGCTTGCCAACCATTTCAAAGATGCTTTCTAATCCAATACTTCTACTGATTTGAATTTCCAAAACGTGGTAGAGGAATTTGTAAGATCCCCATTCCATACAGCTCCATCACCAATTAGTTATATCTCTCCCGCTAATGTCAAACAAATAATTAAGAATACAAAAAACAAATCTTCTCCAGGAATAGACGGTATCCCCAACATAGTTCTAAAACATTTACCTCCTCATTGCCATTGCTGCCATCTTCAACCGTTGCCTCAGAATAGGCTATTTCCCGGCAAGCTGGAAAAAATCCATTGTAATTCCAATATTAAAACCTAAAAAATCTCCGAAACATCCCTCCAGCTATAGACCCATAAGCCTTTTACCCACTCTGTCTAAAATTTTCTAGAAACTGATCCTAATCAGACTTAACAAATTTCTTCAAGTTACGAAAGCTATTCCTCCTTTTCAATTCGGATTCCGCCCTCTTCATTCGACCACCCACCAGCTTCTCAGAATAGTAGAAAACATAGGACAAGCATTTCAAAATAAGCAGTACTGCTCTGCAGTCTTTTTAGACTTCGCTAATGCCTTTGACAAAGTCTGGCACACAGGTCTGCTCTACAAATTAAGGAACCAAGGCACTCCCGATTATCTTTTCAAAATCATTAGCAGCTTTCTCGAAAATAGAAGCTTCTCGGTGCGAATAAATTCCTCACTCTCTGCCCCTAAAATAATTCAGGCCGGGGTACCTCAAGGCTCACCTCTCTCCCCAACCCTCTTCAATCTGTTCACAGCAGATATACCATGTACCACAACTTGTTCCACAGCTTTATATGCAGATGACACCGCGATATTCTCAATACACCATGATCTTTCAATAGCAATCAACAATTTACAATTAGACGTCAACACTTTCTATGACTGGGCAGCAAAATGGCGCCTGCACTTAAACGCAGCAAAATGCGAAGCTAAAATCTTTGCACTCAAAAGAATAGCCAACCCTCCTACACTCACAATAGGAAGTTCACCTGTTCCCTGGCTCCCATCCAACAAACCCGTAAAATACCTAGGAGCAATCCTAGACACCCGTCTCACGTGGAAACCCCACATTACCCATAAGCTGAACAAAACTTATGCTGCTCTCTTCAACCTATATCCACTCATTAACCGTAAATCAGCGGTACAAACTGATATAACCCTCCATATTTATAAAACTGCACTTAGACCTTCACTAACATATGCCTGCCCTGTTTGGAGAGGTGCTGCACAATCAAACCTAAAAGGGCTTCAAGTTTTCCAAAACAAAATCCTCCGAACGTCTGTTAACGCACCGTGGTATGTATCCAATAATCAGCTCCATAGAAAGTTGAACATCGATACCATTACCCACCACATTTCATCATTATCAAAAAAATTATTCTCCAACCTAAACCTAGTTCCCGGTGCCAGACTTTACCAACTGGGAAAATCCAGTAACGGTCCAACCAGAATCAAATCCCGCCTTCCCAAAGATCAATTCAGACCTCCGTAAACATCATAAACACGTAATCCTAAGCTCGCTCCCCGCCCCCTTTCCCACTCCCTTCACACCACTGCCCTGTGCATAAGATCCTTATAAATGAGGTTCCCAGAGGGGATTCCCTCTCACAAGTGAGATTGGGTTAAGTTGGTTTATTTTTCAAGTACCTCGGTGCTTTTTCAGTTATTATGATATTATTTGGTTAGTGTTTGTATTCAATTTCAGACCTGTAAAGTGGTTTATCCACTGTTCGGGTGCAATAAAGAGAGAGAGAGAAAAAAA